>CAWUFW010015402.1:120000-362809 GCA_963921515.1 Calotriton arnoldi | reverse complement strand
CGCCAGCACAGCGCCGCCGCGACTCGCCGTCGCCCGCCCTCCTGGGTGGCCTTACCTTGACGCTCGGGCGCAGCACCGCCGTGCGGCCCGTCGTCCTCCCAGAGGCGGAGCGCCTCAACACCCGGGATCCTGGCTATGGGCCGCCACCGCACCAAATCCCGCAACACGGCCTACGCACTGCCAAGGCTGCCCAGGGGGCCACGTAGGGGACCCTCCAAAAGGGCGGCTGCCTTAGTGCCACAGGAAGGCACAGAAGTCTGCTCACTAGGCTCCCTGGGCTAGGGACCAGGGGGTCTGCTGGCCGCGTCACTTCCGGCCGTGGGAGGGGGACAGGGGTACAAAAGCCTTCCCCGCCCACTGTACGGTCTCTTGACCGCTACCCGTCTCGCTGTTTAGGTCGTGCCGGGGACTGCTGCCGAGGTCGATCGTGAGACCACGAGGTTAGTCACCTTATCCCCCCTTCTCCCCGGACCCAGTTGGGGTCCCACCACGCGGGACTCGACCAGGAGGGACCCCGTCCTAGTTCCCAGCCCGGCCTCCGTGTGGGCCACTTTCGTGGTACTGTGGGGGTATGGGGCTAGGGAGCGGGACAGGGGTCTGGGCGGGAAGGGTGACGGTCTCACCGGCAGCAGCCTCGATCACAGGGGTTTTCCTTCCCCGGCACGCCCCCCCCCATCCTTCAACGCAGGCGGGAGTCTTGTAGCAGCCGCACCCCTGCCCCCAGGTGTGCGCGGAATGCACAGCATTTCTTGGGGCGGCGCGGGAGCGGGGGCCCGATCGATAGGTGCTCCACGGGCATCTGGCTGGGAGGCCTGGCTAGCAGGCGAGTGGGATCCCTCTGTGGGATTCACATGGAGAGGGCAGCCCTGGCGGGTCAGGCGGTGTGCCCGGCCCGGGCCCTCGGTCTTGCTGGTGGCCTCAGGGCCGGGGATACCGATGCGTTGGGTGAGGGGGGGTGGGGGTAACAGCAAGCCCCCTGCCCCCCTCCCTCATTATATTGCGTTGGGGGGCCCGGCGGGTGATCATGGGGGAGCGGTGAGGCTGGTGGGAGCAGTCCTGCTATTTTGGCGCTTCCACTCGGGGACTGGGCTACGGGCTGGGGCCCAGTTAAGGAGTGGTACCGGGGTAGGGCAGCTCGCTTGTGCGCTGGCCGATGGGGCGGAGGTTGTCCCCGTGCTCCCGCGATGCATCGCGGACCGCCGGGGCACACGGTGCGCGCGGCCGGTGGCGGGCTGCCAGCCCTGATGGGCAGCGGGTGCTTGGGCTTGCCCTTGTCCCCGCTCCTCCCGGCGTTTTCTTCCAGTGAGTCCAGTGCCCTGCGGTGCTACTTCGGACCGCGGCCCGCGTGGGCCATTGGGAGGCGTGCCGGTCCCAGGCTTCTCCCGCATTGTTTGGTCGCGGGTGCCCCACCAGCGGGAGGGCCGGCCCCATGGCCTCCGCTGGTGGCAGCGCAACACGCGAAGAAGTGAAGTTGGCAGGCTGCCTCCACCACCCGTCCTGGTGCCGGTTTGGGGCATGTGCTGCCACCCATAGGGTTTAATCGTCTTTTGGCATCGCACCGGGTGTGGGGCCCTGCGGGGGGGGGAGCTTCACGACTGTCGCCATGTCACACGGTGCTCGGGGACAGCCCTGTGTTCTCCCAGGGCGCCCGGCAGACCAGCGTATGAGTATGTATCTCCGTTTCAGGCATACTGTACCTGCTGTGACGGCGCAAGCAGATCCCTTCCGGGGGCACAGCTGGAGAGGGCGGCAGGGCAGAGTGCGGTTGGTGACCATTGATCACTCAGCTTCTCTCACCCATCTTTCATTGTTGCAGGCATACATTGGGTTGAGGTTGCAGTGTCACTTCCCTCGAGCACCGCTCGCTGTAGCCTGGAGTGCCTAGTTCATGCTTCACTTGCGGCATCAGGTGTATTGATGCTGATTTAGCATATTAGGAGAATGTATTTGTGAAAGTGTGCCAACCTATGTTATTAATTAAAAATATGACAAAAGGTCGCTCGCGTTCCCATCAGTACGTTAGCAGAATTGAGAGTTCTACACCTCCTCACTTCTTCGTTCCCCTACAACGAGTACCAGCTGCAGATACAGAACGGGCTTACCAGCTGTTTTGTCGCTGGAGCGTAAGTTTGAGGCATCTCTGGGGTGGTGAGTACAGGGAGGAGTGGGGCTCAGAGTATGTAGCCCCCCCTGGGTACAGAACCGTACACGTGAGGATAATACCCGGCTCTTGTAGCCTCCCTGCCCCCCGGTCTCGATATCTCCCCCGGCAGCGGTGGCAGGAATCCGCGCCTTTGTTCGGGCCCTTTGGCCTGTCTTCAAGGCACGGCTGAGTGCCAGCCCTGAGCCTCCCCTCTGGTAAATATGTCACAGAGCGGGGGCCGGCGTGGGCCTGGACTGTGTGAAAGTTTAGCATCCATCAAGAGTGGCGCAGGTACCGGTATCGGGACATGTGCAGAATGTCTCGGGAGCGCAGGGTAGTACCTGGTCATGTGCTCTTGGGACGACTCACCAGGCGTGCCCTGACTTTGGCTGCTTTTGCATGGCGTTCATGGTACTACCCCCCCCTCCCCTCGGTGCACTTCGCAGCGTGTTGCCTGGGCCTCAGTTGTGTTTTAGGGCAGGCTGGGGGGCCATCTGGCCAGGGGCAGGTAGAAGTACTTGCAATGGTTAGGGAGGGGAAGCCGAGGGACGTGCGGGTTATACTGTCCCATCAAGTTACACGTCCCCCGACTCGCCGACAGATGGGAGCCAGTTCGGGGGCAGTGAATTGTGGGAAAGACCCCAATCTTGTGCATTCACCTCTTTCCACCTTATTCGTCCCTCAGCAGACTCACTTCCCATGAGTCCGTTCTCCTTCCCAAGCTATCCCTCGGTGACAACTGAGCAAATGTCGTATCATCAGGGTCGTACTGGTCATTCTTTTGTTCCCTTACCCAGTATTTATCATTTAGATCTAACAGGTGCTAAGGTGGGGAAATCTCTGGCAGTATTTCCATGTGCGTAGTCCGAAATGACGAAGTAAGAGTATCCCAAACTATGCATCTTTGTCAAGATTAAGGTGCTCTGTGCACAGTTTTGGCTGCGCCATTACATCAAACACGATCCACAGCTGAGACACGCGATGACCAGGGGAAAGCAAGAGGGTAGATTTCAAGTATTCTTCAACAGTTATCCGACTGATTTTCAAGTCAAGGGGTGTCATAACGCTAGAGCTCCGCATCCCGGGACGTCCGTACTCTGGGTGTAGTGAAAGTTGACACTAAGGATGGACCCAAACCATAGGTTTATAAGATTTAAACTACTACCTCGGTGCCTGCCCCCTTTTGGATATCTTTGTGAGGTACTAAGTTGACTTCACATTCTCTCATCTACAGATCCTTTTGTGGATTCACAATTGGGAATTGAATACGGCAGAGCGAGGGGCACAAACATTTTCAGGTGCGGCACCACTGGTAGTACAGGGGCCTATTTCGCGGGCTTTCGTTGTTTTATGGAGAGTAGCAACAGAGGGCTTGGGGCTGTCAGCCAGGTGTGTCGACGGTGGCTCGCATTGGGGTGCGCACTGGAGCAATGCGGCGATAAAGTTGTAGTTTTGCAGACGGTTGTACGGGGATGTAACTTCAATGTGGCTGATTATGTTCTTGCACAGCCTCATCATTCCAGAACCATTGCATGTACAATATCCTTACAACGAAGCCATAGTTGTTGTTTATTTACTGAGGCAACTATCACCCAATATGTTTGGCTTGTGGGTGTAGTGTCCTTGTAGTA
Source organism: Calotriton arnoldi (assembly GCA_963921515.1). Classification (NCBI taxonomy): domain Eukaryota; kingdom Metazoa; phylum Chordata; class Amphibia; order Caudata; family Salamandridae; genus Calotriton; species Calotriton arnoldi. Next base: position 359,035 of record CAWUFW010015402.1, on the reverse strand, counting down.
TGTAGCTCGAGGCAATGACAAGAGGCCGCAAATTACCTCACTTAGGCCTCATGTTGTTAAGAGTAGAATGTTAAGGGAAAAGCCCAACAGCTTACGATGATTATGGCATTATATCATTTCTTTTGCGTTGAGTGAGGATTCAGCGACGCTGGTGGTTTGCCTATGACTGAAAGGGAAGAGCTGGGGGGGCCCTTCTTCTGAGGAGGCCGCTGTAGATCTTGTGCATTTCCACCATTCTTGCCTTTTCTTAAGGGCTCCCCTGGTGTTGTGTAGAATTGTCTGTTTGCTGGTGTGGGGATGTCTGCCCAGCTTTCGTATTCGCAGGCATGCCAGAAGTGCAGAGTGCAGTGCTTAGATTTGAACTGGGGGAGGGCAAGCTGGGCCCATCCGGTCCCCATGTTTTGGACTAGCGGTCGTTATAACTTCGAGCCGGAGAAAGGATAAACAGGTGGATACGGATGAACAGCCGTCATAGAGGAGAATCTGGCTAAAGAGCGTAAGCCGGGCAGAGGGTGTTTGTTAGTGGATTAAGACAGGTGGGAGGTATTCGGGACAGCCGTGGGAGTTTGCCGCCACGTCTTTGTGCCAGCTTCGGGCGTGTGGACAAAGCTTTGGTCTATCATCTTTGTCAAGTTGACCACTGACAGACTAGTAGCAGCTGGCAGGAAATGTCAATACACCAATACCACTAGGGCTTTCATTACTGACTTTTGTGAATGTAAGGGATACCCATAAGCAATAAATGTGAATTTCATGGGGGATGATTTGGTGTCACTTAAGCCAGCTGCTAGCAAGTTTGAAGGTCCTAGATTGAGGGGCCTTTGCACATGTCCTTTTGCCTCCAATTTAGATAAACACTCATGGGCAGGGCACGGCCCATGCAGTAGTCAGCATGGTAATTAGAGACAAGCCTAGGGAAAGCCAGCTCCTCTTGGGCCTGCAAAATACAGCCCAACTCTAGCCTTGCTATAGGGGCAAGGCGAGGGGCGGATTATATCCATGAAGGCAATGACAGAAGAGGGTGGACTATGCAGCACCCTTTTCACAGGGTGGGCTCAGCTTTGCAGGCTTATAGTTTATTTAATCCATACTTCGTTTAATTTGGAAGGGACGATTGGCCATTTTCTGACATGCCCTTGTCCATTATTTGTTCCCGCTCCCTCAGAGCCGGGTGTATCAGATTGTACCCTTCCCTAGAAGCACTGCGCCAAGCTGTCATGTTCTGCCGCAGAACTGTGCTTAAGCAATTTGTCACAAATTTGAATACTAGTACATTTCCTAATGTGTTCTGCATTTGGCATAGAGTGCGAGGTGTATTCCTCAGGTCAAGATCCTTTCCTAACAAGATAGCTCCCTGAGGCATGTGCCGGCTGCAAACCCCATCTGTAATGTTCAGTGCATAAGTAGCAAGCTCTTTCTTTCACTCTTTGGGTGTGATAAAATTAGTAACAGGAAGTGCATTACAATTAACAGCTTTTAGTAAGCATCCAAAAAAATAAAAAATAAATAAATAAAAAAAAATAATAATAATTACGTTTGTACTGGGTGGACTATGCACAGTTATTAGTGTTATGATTCCTCGAGACCGGCACAACATCACATATATTGTGCATTTGGAGATATCTTCCAGTTCACTGGATCCCCTCAAGCCAACAAGCCTAAAGTAAGCGGAGGATGCCCGATTGATTTGTTAGACCGGTTATTAGTTTTAGTAAACGTCCCTTATACGTGGATAGTCAATGCTGGGGTAGATGCACCATGATGGGCATGATTCTACTTGGGTTGTCCCTAAGTTTTGGGGTCAAACTAGGTTGGAGCACTAAGTCTACAGTCCTTAGGAAACATCCAGCATTACTTTAACCAAAGTAAGGGCAGTTAGCGATTAAGTATCAGCGAGTGGGTAACATACACCGGCTAACCAGCGACACCGTGCTCCGGGCGCGCGCGCTTCACATAAAAACAGTGCGGCAACCAGAAGAGTGCCAAGTGGCATAACCAGTAAATAGGAAGATGTGTGTCTCTGGCTTTACAGCTGTGTGGAGCCAGTCTCATTTAGAGGTACGCCCAGGTGAAAGTTGGGTGCTTCTTAAGGTTCGCATGACCAATGCGGTTTGTGGGATCTCTCGGCGATCCATTGAAAGTGTACTGCAGGAAACGGGGAATCTGGGATTCCGTCACTTTTGCGAGTCTAAGCACACAGGGTCAGAGATGGTTAGCAGGTACTGGCATCTGTGACCCAATGGCAGGGAAGCAAGTAAGGTGGACTGTGAAGTGGTCAACATATGAAAGGGTGAGTGGTTGCCAGCGGCGGGCATAAGACATTAGGGTCGAACCAGATTTCTATCCAGCAAGGTGTTCTCCAGGATTCGCACTCAAAGGGGTCTGGGCTATTGTCTGGTCAACAGGGTGAAGTAAGTGCACCCGGTAGGTGACCTGTTGCGACAGCAAGCTCATCAGCCCCGCACGGTCAGCGATATTAGCCACAGAGGGAGCTGGGTCTTGGTCATCAGGCATGCTAAAGTCCACAGGGAGTTTAAATGGGATGGGGGGCACCTGTCCAGAAGGGGCATGCTGGCCTCCGGTCCAGTAAGGGCCTGGACCTGTTTTGCGGGACCAAAGACAGTCTAAACTGATCAGGCAGGAGAAGGGAGAGTAGTCACATTACAGGGGCTGGGGGACGCTAGGCATTGCCCTTTGCTCTTGGGCAAGGGTTATTTGGCCCTCCACCCGGGGATTGCGGGGTACTTCCCGGTGCATGAGGACGGGTCTCCGGACAAAGTTCCAAGTAGACCACAGCATGCAGGCATGTTTGCAATTGTCAGGACAGACAGGGGGAGACAAGAGATTCAGCAGCCACTCATTCTGGATTGGGGCGGCAACCTCAGCCTTCCTATCAGGGATGCTGCCAGAGCGGATTAAGCAGGTAGGGCACTGGGAGTCGCAATGCTACTAACGATATATAAGGCCTGGAGCGGAAGGATATGGCGAGAGGACTCTTAGGTCCTTGTTGCAACCGACAGGTGTTTCAAGGTGTACGGTTTTGCCCCGGATTGCCAAATGATGTTGCAGTGATGTGGTTTTGTTGTGCAATTTGTTGTGCAATCGCTGAGATAGGAAAGTGGCGTCATGGCTCCTCCGCCACAGAGTTAACGTGGCTGGGTTACCCGGGTATGTGCTGGAACGAGCTGATAAGGAAGCCGCAGCAGAGACTTGGGGGAGGGATCGGTCTACCCCATTTCTGGTCATACATGGGGGAGGGAAGGACCTGACGACTCTGGGGAGGAGAGTACTGCTCCAATACATGAGGGACATCATGTGGCAGTTGAGTATTCAGCTTGGGGCATGTGAACTGTGGTGGTCTTAAACTTTACCTCGCCCAGTTTGGCAAGGAGCCCGATCTGGAGACGCCATTGAGATATCACGTAGGAGAGTGAACAGCGCCATGCATAAATGCACGGAACAAAGGGGATTTGGCTTCATCTGGCATGGTTTACTTCAGGCCAAGTCTACTGGATGCTGGGAAGTGGATGAGGTTCACTTCTCAAGGGTAGGCAAGGACTTAATTTTGCTGAACCTTGGAGAGGCCTGGGAAGCAACAGGATGTAGGTAGGAATATCTGCCTTGGTGGGGGCCCTGGTGGTGACTGTGGCCACCCCCAGAGCTGTGGAGGAGTTACAGGGCGATCCAGAGTCTGCAAGGTACAGAAGGGTACTATATTGCAGCAGCACAACAAGGGTGCTAAGCCAAGGATACCCAGGGATGTTTTAGCGGGTCCCCTGGAAGAACTACGGCGCTCCGTTAGCCCTTCGGGCGGTTGTGGGTCTGAGCAACCGGGGGCTGCCTGGAACGCTCCGCCCACCGGTCGGGGGGCGTGAGTAAGGGAGTGGACTGGCGGTCCACTGATGGGAGAGGTGGCCTCTCCCAATAATTGGTAACCACTGGTTGGCGACGGCCACGGTGCAAGTTGGCTCATCAGACGGGCAGGCGGCATAGGGGCTGGCCTGCCCTGGGATCGCCCGTAAGATAACCCACCATGTTGGCATATTGGTTATGCAAATAAACCTGCAGCAAATTTCTCCACTAAAAAGGTGTTGTGTGGTTTATTTATGTATGTTGCTGTATGAGAACTGAGTGTTGCCGATATTGGCACTATGCCAAGGCTGCCCAGGGGGCCACGTAGGGGACCCTCCAAAAGGGCGGCCGCCTTAGTGCCACAGGAAGGCACAGAAGTCTGCTCACTAGGCTCCCTGGGCTAGGGACCAGGGGTCTGCTGGCCGCGTCACTTCCGGCCGTGGGAGGGGGACAGGGGTACAAAAGCCTTCCCCGCCCACTGTACGGTCTCTTGACCGCTACCCGTCTCGCTGTTTCCCACCCTACCGCTTACCCTGCGGACGGACAAAGGGTAGTACGGGGAGGGGAAGAATCTAACTTATTGTTTTGTGTTGCAGGAGGAGTTACAGGGCGATCCAGAGTCTGCAAGGTACAGAAGGGTACTATATTGCAGCAGCACAACAAGGGTGCTAAGCCAAGGATACCCAGGGATGTTTTAGCGGGTCCCCTGGAAGAACTACGGCGCCCCGTTAGCCCTTCGGGCGGTTGTGGGTCTGAGCAACTGGGGGCTGCCTGGAACGCTCCGCCCACCGGTCGGGGGCGTGAGTAAGGGAGTGGACTGGCGGTCCACTGATGGGAGAGGTGGCCTCTCCCAATAATTGGTAACCACCGGTTGGCGACGGCCACGGTGCAAGTTGGCTCATCAGACGGGCAGGCGGCATAGGGGCTGGCCTGCCCTGGGATCGCCCGTAAGATAACCCACCATGTTGGCATATTGGTTATGCAAATAAACCTGCAGCAAATTTCTCCACTAAAAAGGTGTTGTGTGGTTTATTTATGTATGTTGCTGTATGAGAACTGAGTGTTGCCGATATTGGCACTATTGAAATGGAAAGAGGACGTGCAGTCAAAAGTCCCGTAAGGATCGGCCGTCAATGGTGGCCATATTGAGATTGGCTGCAAATATTTCTGTATAGGGATGCAGCATAACAAACTGAGCTGCCGACTTTGGGTTTGGGGAGCGGGGTTCGAGTCCCGGCATCTGCTTTATAGAAAACAAATACAGATAACAATTAAATTTAGATACATTTACTACCAAATGAACAAACTTCTGAAGCAAAAGAAAACCAGAGGGAGATGGAAGTGCATGAACCAGGCCCCTCATACCGCTCTGATCAAAGAAATGCAAATACTGCTCAAAAGCCAAAGCGGAGGTGGAAGTGTGGGAAGTGCATGGATACACGGAGCAGGACCCTGTGACCTAAGCATAACAGCACGCATAAGAGGGGCATCCCTCATGCGAGGTTACAAAAGAAACAAGCATTGGTCAATGCAAGAAAATATGCTACAGCCAACAGAACTGGAGGAAAAGTAAGTGGCCCGCACAGGAACCATTGAAAAGCCAGGAAAGAGAGGAGGCGGGATGTAGACCCTTTGCAGGCCATACTTAAAACACAACCCCAGTCCCCCTTAACCCCTTCCGTGCTCATGATGAGCTCAGCTCGTCATGCTGCGCGGTAGCGCTGTGCGCATGACGAGCTGAGCTCGTCACGACCACACCCGCGATCGGAATGTCCCGCATACGAGCGGAATTCCGATCGCGGTCAAGGGGTTAAAAGGAAGCCCAAACCAAGCAAGTATTATACTAGAAAAAGCCCACGGTGAGATCAAAAAGTGCAAAAAGCCTAATATAAAAAATAAAAACAATGGAGTGGGGGCCATGGTGGGGGAGGCAGCAGTAAAAGAGGCAGCAGTATCACAGCTGTGGCATTAAGAGGTGGTGGGAGGAAGAATGCTATATTTGAAGGTAATCAGCTAGGGCACTGAAGCTAAACACAGACAAACAGTAACAGAGCAGGAAACCAAGAAAGAAATAGTCCCCCAGAGAACAAATATAGAATCATAGCGGAATGAGACAGTACTAAGTCCCTACTCTGTGGGAGGAATAGAAGAGAGAAATGAGGGCCAAAGAGGCAGGACTGACCACTTGCAAAGCAACCAATCAGGTGTTTGTTAAGCGCGACTACTCACCCGTAGGGGTCTCAAGGCGCTGGGGGGGGGAGGGGGTTCGCAGGTTCCAGTCCATCAAGGAGGGGGTCTGTCGAAGAGCCAGGTTTTGAGGTTTCTTGCGAAGATGGGGAGCGATGTTGTCTGTCTGAGGTGGAGCGGAAGGTCGTTCCAGGCTTCGGCCGCGAGGAAGGAGAAGGAGCGGCCTCCCGATCTGGTCTTTCTGGTGCGAGGGACCACGGCGTAGGAGAGCTGGGCTGATCGTAGGGTCCTTTGGGGTGCGTGGAATTTGAGTCGGCTGTTCAGGTATGCTGGTACGGTATCGTGGAGGGCCTTGTGAGCGTGGGTGAGCATTTTGAAGGTGACTCTAGCTTCGATGGGGAGCCAGTGGAGTGTGTGCAGGTGCTGGGAGATGTGGCAGTGTCTTGGCAGGTTGAGGACCAGTCTTGTGGCGGCGTTTTGGATGTTCTGTAGCTTGCGGGTGAGGTTCTTGTTTACTCCGGCATAGAGTGCGTTGCCGTAGTCGAGTCTGCTGGTGACCAGGGCGTGAGTGACGGTCTTTCTGTGTTCGAGGGGGATCCATTTGAAGGTCTTACGAAGGAGGCCGAGGGTGTGGAAGCAGGAGGATGAGACGGAGTTGATCTGGCGATCCATTTTGAGCTCTGAGTCCAGGATGATTCCCAGGTTGCGTGTGTGGTCCATGGGGGTGGGTGGGCTTTCGAGGGCGGGGGGCCACCAGGTGTCGTTCCATGCGTCGAGGTTTGGGCCCATGATGAGTACTTCCGTTTTGTTGGTGTTTAGTTGTAGGCAGCTGTTTTGCCTTCTCGAAAGTTGTGTCTGGCGGTATTGGGTTCGTTGGATAGGGAGAGGATGAGTTGGGTGTCGTCTGCGTATGACACAATGTTGAGTCCGTAGGTTCTGACAATGGGGGCAAGCGGAGCCATGTAGACGTTGAAGAGCGTAGGGCTGAGGGAGGACCCCTGGGGGACTCCGCAGGTGGTTGGTGTAGGGTCCGAGAGGAAAGGGGGGAGTCTGACCCGCTGCGTTCTGCCGGAGAGGAAGGAGCGGATCCAGTCGAGGGCCTTGTCTTGGATCCCTGCGTCGTGGAATCTGCGTATTAGGGTGCGGTGAGAGACTGTGTCAAACGCCGCTGAGAGGTCGAGGAGGATGAGGGCTGCTGTTTCTCCTTTGTCCAGTAGGGTGCGGATGTCGTCTGTTGCGGCGAGGAGGGCGGTTTCCGTACTGTGGTTTTTTCTGAAGCCGGATTGGGAGGAGTCGAGGGTGTTGTGCTCTTCGATGAATGTGGAGAGTTGGCTGTTGATGGCTTTCTCGATGAAAGTGAGGATTTATAAAGGACACTGACATAAACAAATTAAAAGCAATGGACAAAAGGGGGATGGACTAGACGCCCACATACTGATTACAGCAGGTCTCGAAGAGACAGCGCATGCGCTGTCTGGCTCGACCTAAAAATGAGGCTCAATGGGGCATATTACCTAGGATTTGCGATAATTATTGCAAAGCGCGCTTAGCGCTGTTTTTTTTATCGCCAGCTATCGCTGGATTTCATCGTGGAGCTAATGCGTTATTATCAACGCTTATCTCCAAGGCGATAAAAAATCCAGCGATAGCGGCGAAACCCAGCAATGGCGAGAGAAATCCAGCGATAAAATCACTGCGCTAATGAAAAGCTCGCTAATAGGCAGGTGAGGACTTAACCTTACAATCCACCTCCCATTGACAAGAATGGTTAAGTCAAGTTTTTAGCAGGTGTTAAATTCCAGCGATAATCGCGGTTAGCGCGACTTTGTTTATCGCTTCGCAGGCATTGCTAATAGGGGGAAGTTGTGTTTGCGACTGTTTCCAGTCGCTTTTAGTTGGGAACACCTACTTTGCATGTCATTAGCCATAATTATCGCTGACATGCAAAGCGGCACCAAAACGGTTGCTTTCGCCATAAAGCCGTCACTAACAGCTGTTAGCGACAACTTGCTAATAGGGCGATAGAAATATCGCCGCTTTAGCGGCAAAAAGTGCCGCTAAAGCGGCGATACCGCCCTTGCTAATATGCCCCTATGTTTTTACAGAATTCGTTTTTGAAATGTATGTTTTCACATAGACCAAGAGAGAGAGAAGCAAAGCAACCCCCTAGTGATTGTCCGCTCACAACTGCCCTCTGAGGTCATTTTGTAACGTCAGCCATAAAGTATTCTAATGGCGATGAAACACGTGTTTTAAGCATCTATGGTGGCAAAGAATACATGAGTCATTTCATTCCATTTGCGTCTATTTGTACTGCGATTCAGGGAATTATTGCAGGAATGGAAAAGTAAATTTTACAGGCATATGTTTAATTCTGAAAAATGGTACCAGTGCTACTACTCTCATCATCTGAAGAAATCATGCTGGAACTGTGTCATCGCTGGTGTCATTTCAAAACATGCATTTGTTCTTTCTCATACTTTTGGGAATAGCGTCATGTACATAAGATTATTAAGCTTGTTTCAAAATTTAAACAGGAGAATAATCCATTCTAGGATAGTAAAGACTCCCCTCCTCCTCTGACCTGCCTCAAAATGGAGGGGCTGTGACGTAACGCCAAATGACGACCCCCCCCGCAAAATGTGCTGAGGGGCCCCTGAGTCTCCCATTTCTCACAGATATGGGCTGAATGGGCCCCCCTTGAAGGGTTGGGGCCTTTTCGACGATTGGGAGCCCCCTGCGCTGCAGGGGCTGCAGGGGCCTACATCACGCCACTGAGGAGGGGGGTACAATTTGTGTGCCACACCAACAACACAACGTGTTCACCAAAAACATTATCTGAAAAACAACATACGCATTGAAAATGTGCATTTGACGAATATCGCTGACTACAGTGACCCACAATAGACCTCTCAAAATATAATCTATTTTAGTCCTCACTCATATCAAGTCAGTCCCTAGTAACCATAATTGGGTTTTCTTATGAATTTTTCAAATGTATATTCTCATCTTCTCTGTCGACATCTGAAAATACAGCCGTCTCAGCTTTTAAAAATTGTGAACGTGTTACTTTCCTTTATACATATTAAAAAATTACATGCTTTCAGTGATCCATACAATAGAGTAAATTTCCCTGCATTTTCTTAGCCTTCAAAACATACTGCACAGTCACGTATGGTCAACTGGAGAGCGGTGCATTAGGAAAACAGAGAGTTTGACAGATCCAGCTATGTGATGCTTTCATGAGTGACAGGTATGTAAATGAGCATCTGCCCTGGAGCCTTCCACCACTGGATCTTTCTGTCTGGTAAACGTGTCACCATCCCACGGAGAAAAATAAAGAGATGCAGGTGCTTTCTGATGCCACCCAAGAGAGCAGAAGCTCTTTCCAGTGGCAGGTGACTCATAGCCCTCTCTTGTGGCATCATTGCAGAGACTTCAAATAGGTTGTCAATCCATGTTTAACCAAAGTGGGTCTTTTTGAGACGTCACAGCATCTTGGGGGGAATCATTTCTTGAGATTGTGGCAAAACAAGTTTTATAATGCATGTCACCTTTTTTGTCAGCAATGACAAGGACACATCAGGCTGCTCCTGTTTCTTTACATCAGATGGAGGTTACAGGAGGATGCCACAGGAGACAGCAGATATCCTGCTATGCCTTGATGCAGCGCGTACAATAAAAACTATTCTCCTCCCAGGTTACTTATAGGTCATCCAGGGGCAAACTATATTTCTCATATCCACATGACGATGGGGCCCATAAACATCGCCTAACACACACACACACACACACTCCTGGATTTCCTTTACACCTTTATGAAATTCTGTACTCCTAGGAGAAGCATGAGAACTAAATGGAGAACACCATTTTATGTACCGCTGGAAGAGCCAGGATATCTTATTACTTTATTTTGTCCCTTTCTTTTAGTTATTTCTTAAGATATTCCTGCTCATTTGTTTGTCGATGAATCATTCATTTAAGAAATTAGTTCATAGTGATTAAGACCAGCTGAATCACAATAACCAATTACTTATGTCACAATCATTTAGGAAAATAACCACTGAGTCATTTTGGGTTTAAAGAATCTTAAATTTTATATAATTTTAAAAGCATGAAAAGAATTTTAATACTTTATTCAATTATTCATTCTTAAATTCACAATTTTATTAAGCATAATCAATTTATTGCAGAAAGGAAATTTTGTCCTGAAGCCAAAACCCTAGTTACCTGCCTAGCTTCCTAATTTAGCCTAATGATTTCTAACCTAAGTTAGGGATTAGAAATAGCCTGTTTCTCATACTCAACTGTAAAGTTAAGACAGCAACAGCAACTTCAGCTCGTCAGCATCAGCTACCTGCGACCCGTCTCCTCTAACAGCTTTTCTGCATCTCCCACTCAGTAAGGGATCGATCAGGACCACCCAGCACTGGAAGCCACCAACACGATTCTTCAACTCCTCTCCTGACTGTGACTGCAACCACGACTGACATCAACTGACCCCCTCCCACTAAGAGTAGGCCCTCTTATACCCTAATTCTAACTTTGCTAACTAACTGTTGCAACATTAATATCACGCTTTTCTTTCATTGGTCCATGCATGTCAGCTTATTCATTCTTTAATCAAGTTCTCTTGGATTCAAGGGTCCTTGGATCATTTCCTTTCCCATACGCTTAAACCTTTCCATCCGATTTGATCAGTTCATTTGTATGTTCTTTCGACACATTCGAGAACTCCGCAGTCATTGTCCTTTCTCTTAGACTTCTTTCCCACGGACTCTCTGCTGATCATCATGGCACACTATCAGTTCAATTAGGTCACACCAGCCTTGACCATTTCTTGCATCCTAGCCTCTCAGAGACATCACGAGGTTCCGGATTTCTCCTATTTCATCCCGTATCACGTGTCCCCTTGCGCCTGCGCACATCTTCCCACTGGCGGCCATTTTATATCGCCACTCGGTTATACTTTTAGAAGCACTAATTTGAGGCAAACGAAACATAATTAAAATAGAGAAAAATATCCCTTTCGTTTCCCTCCCGTCTACGTACCCCAATTAATTGTTACCTAGCAGAAAGCAACATTTAAGCCGTTCCTTACTTACCATCACTATTGTTTTTGCAACGACACATTTTATTTCTATGAAGCACAAACATGCATTTATTTTTATTTAGTACGTTTTTATTTTTACGTTATGATTAGACACACGGACATTCGTTAATAGATTATTTAGCACATACATTGGCATATTACCATTCCCACACATACAATGTTGATTAATACATTTAAACGAACATTTTAATTAATTAATTATATAATTTGTTAGGGGTTAAATTTTTTATTTTCCCTGCTCCATCAACTCCCCCCTTTGGTGATTTTTAAATCACCACATAAAACCCAAGTCATACTTCTTTTCAGGCAGCATGTCTTTCATCCTTCGCTTTGTGTTATTTATATCTCTGTTTCTTCTTCATCTTGCCTTTTAGTCTCTTTATACATGCTTTCTTTCATTTTCTCCAATTCAATTTCACCCATTTCTCTCTCTCTTTCTCTCATTATTCTGTTATTTCTTCTTATCTTATTCTGTCTTACTTTTCTCTTTATACATGTTATTACTATTTTCAATATCATTGCTAACAATATTACTATAGTTGCTACTATTATAACTTTCCCTATTACTAGTTTACTCATCCTAGTTAACCAATTTGCTACTGAGGAAAACCCTCTACCAAGTTTTCCCAAAACACTTTCAACCTCCAGTGGAACCAATTCTTTGTGCAAACTTGTAATATTTGTAATATACTTCTGTATATTTTCACTGTTATCAGGAATGTAAGTACAACAATGTTGGACTTTCAACATTCCACAGACTCCACCCTCTTTTGCCAAAAGAATATCAAGGGCAAGCCGATTTTGCATCACCATAGCTCTCATGGCAACCATTTCTGTATTTACCATTAAGAACCCTCCCGCAGTATCTGTAGACAAACGATCTACTACTGTGGATAACTTCCGAATTTTAAATGCATTCAAAGATATTCCCACTGCTGGTATCAATGCTCCAAAAATATCACCTACAATTTCTGAAAAACTTTCCCTTTTTCTACGTGTAAATCTATTAATCATCTTGTATGTTCCCTTTTCTTCTCTGTCCATGTGAAATTTTTTGGAAAGACCAGGCCTACATAACAAGTTCCATACCAATGGTCCGGTAACCTGTAATAAGCTCTATTCCCACAAACATAATAGATACCTGGAAATATTGGGTCCTTTCCACCTTTGAATCCCCAACCTCCCAGAATTTGATAATTGTCATGGCAGATACTGGAACCTACAAAGTAATTGTCATAGACTGTCTTATTTCTCCTAATGCACAACTTTCCTGTTTGTGGCCAGTCTAAAGTCATTGCTGCATTTATCTTTTTTCCTTCATGATTTCCTTCCTCAAACGTCCATAAGCGTTTTCCTTCCTCTTTTATTGCTTCTTTTTGAAATTTCATTCTTCTTTCTTCAACCATATCTAAAAATACTTTTTCTTCTTTCTTTAACTCACAGGTAAGGTTGTTACTAATTATTTCTTCTAACGTTAATTTTCTATGTTCTAAAAAGAATTCTCCTAAAACCTTTGCTGGTTTTACTTTGTTAAGTTCTGGTACTACTGGAATGTTTGCAAATATCTTATCTATATCAGTATAATAAGATTCTAATCTACCTGTTTTATAAAATAAACTTGCTATTACACTACATGTTATTCCATAAGTCAGAGGTAAGTGATGATAAGTCACACCTTCTGATACTGATGCAGGCAACTGCATACAAACATAACAATCTCTCACGTCCATTGTTTCTACGTACTCATACAATAATTTTGTAAAAACATTCTTTGAAAAATCTGTTACTGACTTATCCTTATGCAACTCTGCACTACTTCTTAAAATAACTGGTTCTTTAATACTAGTTTCTTTTTCTAGTTTAGTATCATTTTTTGCTTCTATCACAGCTACACTAATAGGAATTGTGATTGCTAAAACTATCCATATGGTCATTAATAACCCTGTACAAAAGCAGCACATTTTGCACCATCTCTTTATAAATTCACATTTATCTCTTCTATTCTCATTATTTTCCATTTTTCTTTTTCTATTTGTTAAGTTTTCAGAAAGTTGTGTCACTACACCTCAAAATGACTTAGATGCCACTCTGCTTTCAAAAAGTCTTTGCTTGGTACTTTCTTTAATTCTTTCCAGAATTCTTTCGTTGTCACATCCGGTGATTTGTCACATCCAGTAAAATTGTCACGTCCGGCAGAAGCACTATAAGTCTTCACTTCAATTTTGTTGCATCTCACCTTTTCCCATCCGACTTCTCAGTCTCTGGTTTCCGTGAGTGTTTTCTTCTTCTTCTTTGTAATCGGTTAGTGCAATATACAGCCACTCAGGTGACTTAAATTTTGAATTCACTTTCTTTGTCCTTTTGGACTTTTGTAATCTTTTTCCACTTGGTTTTTCTTGTCCCTTTTGACTTGTTACTTCATTTACTTGTTCAGCATCTTCGTCTTCTGCTCTTATTATTCTATATCTCAATTTTCTTACATAGCTGTTGGGCCAATTATCTCCTTTTCTTGGCCTTTTGACCTCACCTTCTCTTTCTTCTCTTTCCGATTTCCAATTTCTTTTTCTTGATTCAGTCTTTGCTTTTTCCTCTCCTCCACTTTCCTCTGTTTCTGTTTCAACTGTTTCACTATTGTCTCTTATTTTGAAACTTATAATCTCGTCATCTCCTACTGGTGGATCTGTCTTCTCCTTTTTGTTTTCCCTTATTACTGTCCCTCCTCGGGGTTCTTCCGATTTGGTGTTTTTCTCCTTTTCTGTTTCTAAATTTCCCTGTTCTCCTGTTTCTCTATCTATCCCTATTGCTCCTCGGGGTTCTTCTCGATTTTCTAACTTTTTGTGTACTTCTTTCCCTACTTCATCTATTAATATTGTTTCTGAAGGAGTTCCACCATAACTTGTACCTGGTTGTTCATCTAACTCAATTTCTTGCTCAGTTTCTTCTCTAATTGGTTTATAACCCCAAGTTTTTCTTAGGAATTCTTTACGGTTTTCAATTGAATCATCAGAGTCTGAAGTTGTGTCAGATATTTCCAGATGTCGACTTACAGGTCGATCTTCAAGTTCTGGAATTTCTGAACTTCTCTCTTCTTCTTCTTCTTCTCCTTCTTCTTCCTCTTCTCTAGAGGTACTTGCAGTTGGGGTTTCCAGATGTCGACTTTCAGGTTGATCTTCAAGTTCTGGCACCCTTTCTTTTATCTGGGTTGTCCCAGCCGTTAAGCTTTTATCCCACACTTCCAAACGCCGACTCACATGTCGATCTGTAGGTTCTGGAACTCTGATTGTGTGGCTGGCATGAACCCAGTTCTTCACTCCTGCACACTTGACAGCAGTCGTTGTCACTAGGATTACCTGTCTTGGCTCATCCCAACGCGGAACTAGACAGTTTCTTCTCTTGTGGACTTTTATGCGGACCCAGTCTCCTGGATTCAAGTCGTGGGCTGGTTTTCTTTCAAGAGTGGTCGCATCCGGTCCAACCTGATGAAACACAGAACGCACCACATCAGCCAGTCCCTTGCAATAATCCAGTATTAGATCATCAGTTATGGTTAATAACTTGTTGACGGGTACGTGGGCTTGTCTCATTGCTCGTCCCATGATCATCTCATGAGGACTGAGTCCCGTTTTCTTTTCAGGGATGCTTCTGATGGTCATCAGAACAAGAGGCAGTGCATCTGGCCATTTGAGTCCTGTAGCTTGACACATTTTTCCTAATCTGTTTTTAATTGTTCCATTTATCTGCTCTACTACCCCAGAAGCCTCAGGTCTGTAAGCACAATGTAGTTTTTGTTTAATACTCAATGCTTCACAAATCAATTGGATCAATTCATTTTGAAAATGTGTTCCTCTATCCGTCTCAACCGTGACTGGAAAACCATACCTCGGAATGAACTCTCGCAGCATAAGTTTTGCCACTGTTGTTCCATCATTCCTTCTTGTGGGGTATGCCTCCACCCAACGAGAGAACAAACAGACGACCACCAGAACATATCTTAATCTGTTACTAGGGGGCATCTCAATGAAATCCATCTGTATCCTTGTGAATGGACCTCCTTCTCGTCCTATTGTTCCTAGACTCACTACTGTTTTTCTTCCCGGGTTAAACTGTTGACAAATAAGACATCTTTGACAAAGACTTTCAGCAATGGCTCTGAATTTTGGGTTATACCAAGTTTGTCTAAAAAGTCTAATCATTGCATCTCTCCCAATATGAGCTTGTCCATGGTACATCCGTGCCATGTCTGCAATCATGCTATCAGGCATAACTGGTCTTTCATCTCTGTATACCCACACTCCATTATCTTCCTGTCTTCTACATCCTGCTTTAATCCAGTAATCTTTTTCCTCATCTCTTGCTGTTTCTTGTAACTGCCTTACTTCATCCCATGTTTCGACTGTATTAGTGAAAAGCAAAGGACAAGAGACATGCTCCCTTTCTCTATTTTTGTTCAGGGACGCCATGTTTTCCGCACAATATCTAGCGATCTCATCAGCATAGTTATTGCCGACCGCTATGTAGTCTTCGTTTTTCTTATGCGCCTTGCACTTCACTACAGCTATTTGTTTAGGCAACTGTATCGCCTCAAGCAGTTTTTTAACATAATCTCCATTTCTGATAGGTGTTCCTGCAGATGTCAAAAATCCTCTTTGTGACCAAATCTGGCCAAAATCATGTACGATGCCGAAACCATATTGGCTATCGGTCACAATCGTGATTCGTACATTTTTCCCCAATTTACATGCTTGAATCAAAGCACTTAGTTCCGCAACTTGGGCAGACCTAACTCCTTTCAGACAAGACGCTTCCATCACAGTTGCCACTGTGCATACTGCGTAAGCTGCGCTTAACACTCCTTCCTTTGTGCGTAAACATGAACCATCTACAAACATGACATAATCGGATTCCTTTAACGGTTCATCTTTTATGTCAGCTCTTGGTTTTGTGCAATATTCCAGCACATTCAAACAATCATGATCTACTTCGTCTTGTTCAATGATACTCTCTTCATCTGGCAATGATGTAGAAGGATTTACATTTATGCATCTATCTATGGTCACATTTTCAGCACTTAAGATGACTTTTTCGTACTTAGTCAGCCGACTATGTGTCATGTACTGTGTTTTTGTTCTTGTCAAAAGAATTTCTACTGAATGGGGAACATATACTCTCAGTGGATACCCCATCACTATACCTTCACTTTGTTCCAGACTTACACAAGTAGCAGCAACTGCTTTCAAACATCCAGGCAATGCTTTTGCTATAGGATCTAAAACAGCTGAAAAGTAAGCTATCGGCCTCTTCATGGTCCCGTGTTTTTGTACCAGTACTGAAAATGCACATCCATCTCTTTCACTGCAGTACAACTCAAAATCTTTCTCATAATCTGGCATGCCTAAAGCAGGGGCCTCACACAGTTTCTTTTTCAATTCTTTGAAAGATTTCATTTCTTCTTTGTTTAACTCAAAAGGGTCTTTTACATCTTTCTTTGTCAGTTTTTGTAAGGGTTTTGCAATCAAAGAAAATCCACTTATCCATTGTCGACAATATCCAACCATTCCCAAAAACATTCTTACCTCTCTTTGAGTCATTGGTGCTCTCATTCCTTGAATCATTCTTACTCTTTCTGTCGCTATTTTCCGCACTCCTTTCTCAATTTTATGTCCTAAATACTGGACTTCTTTCTGACAAAACTGTAATTTTGATGGAGACACCTTATGTCCTCTCTTCTCCAAATGGTTCAGTAAAGCAATTGTGTCACTTACACATGCCTCTTTGGTTTTCGATGCCACCAATAGGTCATCGATATACTGCACCATCACTGATTTTTCTGGCATTTTTAAATCTTCCAGATGATTTCTTTAGAATCTGATTAAAAATTGAGGGGCTTTCTGTATACCCCTGTGGAATTCGGCACCATGCCAAAATACGCTCTCCAAACCGGAATGCAAATAATGGCTGGCTATCTGGATGCAAAGGAATAGAGAAAAATGCGTGACATAAATCTATCACAGTGTACCACTCAGCTTCATGCGGGATTTGATATAGAATTACTGAAGGATTTGGCACTATTGGACAACATGGTACCACTATTTTGTTGATCTTTCTCAAATCCTGTACTATTCTGTATGTTCCATTTGGCTTTTTCAGTCCCATAATAGGTGAATTACATGGACTGCTCATGATTTCTTTCAAAATTCCCTGTTCAATCATCTTATTTATCACAGGAGTTATTCCTTCAATTATTTCTGGAGTTAATTTGTACTGTGGCGTGTTTGGATAAATTATCCCTTCTTTCACTGTCACTTTTACGGGATCAACTTCTCTCATTAATCCAATGTCCTCTCCTGTAAAATCCCACACACTTTCTTTTACTGCACCTTTTAGCTCTTCTGGAAGTTTTTCTGCATCAAATGCAGGAAATAAACCATTCGTTTCAGGTTCTTGATTCATCAAAGTTACTTTATACAGAACATCTTCATCCGAAGTCTGGAAACCTATTCCTTCTGGTGTACAATAAATTGTGCAATTCATTTTACACAAAAGAAGATTTACAGGACTACAATCGCACACTACAAATTTATGCATTTTACTAAAAGAACCAATTTTTACTTCCACCAATTCAGTAAGTAGGGTTTTAATCTGCTGATTGGCTACTCCTACCACTTGGATGTATTCACCTGAGAGAGGAAAGTTCGGAATTTCCACTGATCTAACAGTAGAACGGGTAGCTCCAGTATCGACAAGGAATGTTACGTTTGCACCATTCACTTCTCCATCCACAAAGGGACCAGACTGATCTACCTCTAGAGTTGCGCCAAGCACGCACTCTTTCCCCTCTCTTGCGCACCGTCAGAAACTTTCATCCGGGTCATCCTCACTCTGATGCAACCAATACTGAGAAATGTTAGCTGCTCGCGGCAACTGTGTTACCTGCTCTCCTCTGTAGAATCCTGTTTCTGTACTGTATTTTTGCTGGTTAACAGTGTTGGGAAGTGGTGGTTGTGGCACCTGACTTTGTTGAACAACTACCTCATTCTGCACCTGTGGAGTTAATGATTGATGTTCCGGATTAGGTTTAGGCGGGAACTTACACTCATTTCTCCAATGCCCTAATTTTCCGCAATTATGACATGGCCATTTCTTCTTTGCCTCTTCTAGACTCACTTGTCCTTTTCCTTTACCTATGTTTGGTCGCATCTTATTCTGTCCTGATTCGTTTCCATTATTATTATCCAATTGGGCTTCTTGTTTTTCTGCCACTTTCACTTGTGCCCACATTGCCTTTTCTTTCAACTTACGCTGTTTACTCTCTATTTCATCACTACAATACTTAGCATACCTCAGCACCTCATCTACACTTGCATTCTGCCAGTTTATCATATGTTGCTTAATCATATCGCTTATTTCTTGTTTCAGGCCAAATACAAATCGGTATACAAAATGACTCATATCCTTTTCACTTAATTCCTCATAACCACTATACTGTTTGAAAACCAACAACAAGCGTTCATAATATGCATGTACAGACTCCTTACTTTCCTGTGTAGTTCTATCAATCTTAACCCAATCTGTCTCTTTGGGAGGAATCTTATTTTTCAAAAAGGTAATCACCTTGTTGTATTTCTTCATCACATCTGGTCCTGGAGCTCCTGTCTTAGGATCTCTTGGATATTCTGTAGTTGGCCAATCAAATGTAATCTTACATTCTGACCACAGATCCGTTGGTACCACTATGTCAAACAATCCA
Source organism: Calotriton arnoldi (assembly GCA_963921515.1). Taxonomy (NCBI): domain Eukaryota; kingdom Metazoa; phylum Chordata; class Amphibia; order Caudata; family Salamandridae; genus Calotriton; species Calotriton arnoldi. The sequence continues at coordinate 340,136 of CAWUFW010015402.1, read as the reverse complement.
TCCAAATCTATCCACAACACCTTCGAGACCTTTACAAACCTTTCTACCTGTCGGTACCATTCAACTGGCTTCTCTCTTAACTTTGGAAAGTCATTTGTAAATGACAGGATGTCCTGCCTAGTCCAGGGAACATGCACGTAACTACCACCTGGAGTTTCTCTCATAGGGTATTCTTTAACAACATGTTCTTTTTCTGTTATCATAAAAGCCAATGAACCTTTGTCTATACTTTTCTCATTCTTCTTTGTCCATCTAACCTTCCATCTGTCCACATCACCCCATTTTCTCAACAAAACAATCAACTCTTTTATCTGTGTCAGCCTTCCTGTTGTATTCAAATTTTCAATATCTTTTTCACAAAAATCTACTCTGTATGGTTTCTGCAACGTTTTTACTTTTGCAAAATCTATTCCAATCTCACTGGCCACTTCTTCTAGTTTGTCATGTAAATTCTTTGCCCTCCATGTTATACTTTTGCACAGAAACATTATTTCATCATCCTGATAATTCTTTATCTTTTCTGTACCAATCGTTCCTAGAATTAATTCTTCCATGTCAATTTTCAATCTGATCACATCTAATGGTTTTTCTTCTGTTTCTTTTATTTTAAAAGCTTTTATCCACTCATTTAACTCATCAGGAGTCGGACCTATGGGAGTACTATTTATTTCTGTCCAATTTCCACTCTTTTCAGGTGTTACTGTTGCAGATTCAGTTACCATAGGCATTTTCCTACCGCTACACTCATTTACTGTCAAATTTTCAGGTGGACTTGGTCTGTAAGCACTAGTCAAATTACTTGTACCTGGACTTGTTTCCATTCTTTCCTTCTCTCTCTGGAATTGCGAACTCAAGGGAATCACCAAAGATCGTTCATCAATTTTCTGATTCTCAAAAACTGGTATTACTGGACCTATTGTTACGGGCACGGTAACTGCTTCCATATTCTTTGTTAATTCTCTAATTTTCTCAGTTAGTTCTTTTGTGGTCCTTGCCAATTCACTTGCATTGTCGTTTTCTATTCCCTCATTTTGAGATGTTCTTATTTGTTCTTGTGACCTATTTACTTCTTTTCTTTTTTCTGGACTTTTATTTCGCATAGTTTCTATTGGTGGCGCATTTGGTGTCACCACTGTAGAACTCTGCTGATACGGAGGTGGATTTTTATTTAATATATCTTCCAGCAACTCGTCATCCGTTTCGCTCTCATGCATATACTTTTCTCTCTCTAAATGTTTCTTTTTCTCAGTCCGTTTTTTCTTAGTCCCTTCCTCAACTGTAAAGCTGGAAACAAACCTCCTGTCATGTTAGCACATCTCCATCGTTTTATTCTGTCCTCATGATTCATTCCCCACAATCTTCCGGGCACGAACTCATAACCTTTCATACCTCTAAATCTTTCTCTTTCGTACATCTCATCTTCCCATTCTGTTAAAGCCTCAAACTGTGTCGGTCTAGGTCTAGGTTCCAATTTAAACATCTTTTCTCTTAAATTCCGTAAAACCGCTACATTAAAGGAACCATTTTCAGGGAAAGCCAATGCTCCATCATTCTTGGTATATTTTACCCAATTGTCCAACCATATGCACGTATGATATCCATATTTCAGCATCATATGTGAAGCTGCTGATTTCGGCGGAGGAATTACTTGTCCCTCTCTAGTCACTACCTTTTTGTCTTTCTTAAAGAAATTCTTTAATTTCGTCGTCCATGACGTTCTCTCCCTTTCATACTCGTAATACGGCATGTTTTCTATTCGTTTTCTCTCTACTCTAACGCTGTTTCTGTGTACGGAACTTCGACCAATTACAGCGCGACTCACACTAACGTACCAATCCGAACAATTTCCACCAACCGCGAACCAACCAATCCTAGCGCGGCACTTTTCTACGTCACTCCTGCTCTGTGTTCATGTGACTAGCGCACTATCCAATCCTAGCGCGGCACTTTTCCACGTCACTTCTACTCTTTACCCCTCCTTTACAAAATTTATCGGCAATTTTCTTTTCGCTGTTTTCTCCGTTAGTTACAACAAATAAACAATTCCATAGTCTGATTCGCTAAACAAAGTGACAGCTTTGTCCTTTTACACAAGAATCCTGTTTTTCCAGTAGGCAGCGCTTACCTCTACCCTACCACAGAATTATTTTACTCTCGCCAGTAAAGTAGCACTTCCCTCTACCTTACCCTTCTTTCAAACAAACAATTTACTCGTTTCTCTGGGGATAAGACACATGTGGAGACTAGGCTCCTGAGAATTAAGGCCAAAGTTTCACAAGTAAACGTGATTTGCTATTTCATTTACACACTTTTCACACCGAAAACCCTAACATAACACAACCTGCGTTATAACCAAAATGAATTCAGACCATGTACCAAATTCCATGTGACTTCTCTTGCCACACGTGTTCCACTTCCTACATCCCAGAAGCGTGAAAACTTACATATAACATAACGTGACTCAACATATAGTGTTAGTCATAAAATAATCAATAATCAATAAACAATAATCACTAAACTAATCTATAGAAAACCATAACTCTGCTACCAAGAAATCTGATGCAGCGCGTACAATAAAAACTATTCTCCTCCCAGGTTACTTATAGGTCATCCAGGGGCAAACTATATTTCTCATATCCACATGACGATGGGGCCCATAAACATCGCCTAACACACACACACACACACACTCCTGGATTTCCTTTACACCTTTATGAAATTCTGTACTCCTAGGAGAAGCATGAGAACTAAATGGAGAACACCATTTTATGTACCGCTGGAAGAGCCAGGATATCTTATTACTTTATTTTGTCCCTTTCTTTTAGTTATTTCTTAAGATATTCCTGCTCATTTGTTTGTCGATGAATCATTCATTTAAGAAATTAGTTCATAGTGATTAAGACCAGCTGAATCACAATAACCAATTACTTATGTCACAATCATTTAGGAAAATAACCACTGAGTCATTTTGGGTTTAAAGAATCTTAAATTTTATATAATTTTAAAAGCATGAAAAGAATTTTAATACTTTATTCAATTATTCATTCTTAAATTCACAATTTTTATTAAGCATAATCAATTTATTGCAGAAAGGAAATTTTGTCCTGAAGCCAAAACCCTAGTTACCTGCCTAGCTTCCTAATTTAGCCTAATGATTTCTAACCTAAGTTAGGGATTAGAAATAGCCTGTTTCTCATACTCAACTGTAAAGTTAAGACAGCAACAGCAACTTCAGCTCGTCAGCATCAGCTACCTGCGACCCGTCTCCTCTAACAGCTTTTCTGCATCTCCCACTCAGTAAGGGATCGATCAGGACCACCCAGCACTGGAAGCCACCAACACGATTCTTCAACTCCTCTCCTGACTGTGACTGCAACCACGACTGACATCAACTGACCCCCTCCCACTAAGAGTAGGCCCTCTTATACCCTAATTCTAACTTTGCTAACTAACTGTTGCAACATTAATATCACGCTTTTCTTTCATTGGTCCATGCATGTCAGCTTATTCATTCTTTAATCAAGTTCTCTTGGATTCAAGGGTCCTTGGATCATTTCCTTTCCCATACGCTTAAACCTTTCCATCCGATTTGATCAGTTCATTTGTATGTTCTTTCGACACATTCGAGAACTCCGCAGTCATTGTCCTTTCTCTTAGACTTCTTTCCCACGGACTCTCTGCTGATCATCATGGCACACTATCAGTTCAATTAGGTCACACCAGCCTTGACCATTTCTTGCATCCTAGCCTCTCAGAGACATCACGAGGTTCCGGATTTCTCCTATTTCATCCCGTATCACGTGTCCCCTTGCGCCTGCGCACATCTTCCCACTGGCGGCCATTTTATACCGCCACTCGGTTATACTTTTAGAAGCACTAATTTGAGGCAAACGAAACATAATTAAAATAGAGAAAAATATCCCTTTCGTTTCCCTCCCGTCTACGTACCCCAATTAATTGTTACCTAGCAGAAAGCAACATTTAAGCCGTTCCTTACTTACCATCACTATTGTTTTTGCAACGACACATTTTATTTCTATGAAGCACAAACATGCATTTATTTTTATTTAGTACGTTTTTATTTTTACGTTATGATTAGACACACGGACATTCGTTAATAGATTATTTAGCACATACATTGGCATATTACCATTCCCACACATACAATGTTGATTAATACATTTAAACGAACATTTTAATTAATTAATTATATAATTTGTTAGGGGTAAAAAAAAATATTTTCCCTGCTCCATCAGCCTCTAGGTTTTCACTGCCTGGGTTAACAGACACAGGAGGATCCAGGGATGAGGGAATATTTCAAAAATTGATGTCACAGCCTGCAAGAATCAGATTGCTCTTGGGCGCAATGGGAACACCTAGGACACAGGAGTGATCTTCTCCACCGCAACATTTTACTATTTTTTTTCCTAATAGGCATTTTTTTGTAAACTTGATTTGTACCACTTGCAGTTCTTCAGACAGTAATGAGAAGAGGTAAGGAGTACAACAAGATAAGCTTGTGTGAGTCTCTAAAGATAATGATGGAAATGACTTAGAGAGCACATGGTGACCCCAGAGAGGCAATGCAGCACTAAAAAACATTGGGGCATATTACCAAGGATTTGCGATAATTATCGCAAAGCGCGCTTAGCGCTGTTTTTTTATCGCCGGCTATCGCTGGATTTCATCGCCGAGATAACGCATTATTATCAACGCTTATCTCCAAGGCGATAAAAAATCCAGCGATAGCGGCGAAACCCAGCAATAGCGCGAGAAATCCAGCGATAATTTCACTGCGCTAATGGAAAGCTCGTTAATAGGCAGGGAGGACTTAACCTTACAATCCACCTCCCCTTGACAAGATGGTTAAGTCAAGTTTTTAGCAGGTGTTAAATTCCAGCGATAATCCCGGTTAGCGCGACTTTATCGCTTCGCGGGCATTGATAATAGGGCGAAGTTGTGTTTCCGACCTTTTCTGTGTGCTTTTAGTCAGGAACGCCTACTTTGCATGTCATTAGCGATATATATCGCTGACATGCAAAGCGGCACCAAAACGGTCGCTTTCGCCATAAAGCTGTCGCTAACAGCTGTTAGCGACAGCTTGCTAATAGGGCGATAGAAATATCGCCGCTTTAGCGGCAAAAAGTGCAGCTAAAGCGGCGATACCGCCCTTGCTAATATGCCCCATTAGTCTCTTGTTCAGACCATTCTACCGAAGGTTACAGATGAACCGGAAACGCTAAATCTCTAGGACAGTTTCAGTGAAGTTTGTAGTCATTTTTAAAAGTTTGCTCCTGTCTAATTTTCTATGTGGGCATAATTCCATATGTATGATTCTCAACATAGCCATACACAAAGGATACTCTCTTGAAAAAGACTAGCCTTTGAAAAAACTCTCAAGAATTAAAACTCCAACACATTCTGGAATTTAGCTTGTAACAAGAGCATCCCGACCTCTTCCACGACATTGTATCTGTTGCCACGTCCTTCCACGGGATGAGAGATGAGAAGAAATCAATCAGGGAGAGACGTAAACACAGTAAAAAGCTAGATTTTAAGATTTTACCCTAAGAGGTATTGGCGGGCGTGTGATTGAGTCCGACTCTAATATTACTTTAACTTGTCATTACTTGTATTATTTTTAATATGGGGAGCCAGGAGAATGTTATTGCTTATATTTTATTATTCTTGGTGTGCAGTGAAGCACATTGACAAAGAAAACAATGACGTGTCCTGAGCTTAGGCTCCAGGGTCAGTCTAGAGTTTTGACGCTGCCATGTTTCCTGAATAATGTTCTGATTCCTCTAGGTGCAACTTGGACATGTTGCTGTCAGACTATATCATCCGGGTATATCAGTGCAAGCAGTCACACGCACTATCACAGCAGGCAGCTGAAGGCATGTGCAAGGGATAGGTGACAGAGTGCTCTTAAAATATGCTGGGACATCAGTAGTGCAACTCTCTGGGAAAAGGTCATAGAACTTGCAAAAAAGGCAAAACACTTTTTAAAGTCTGCTGTTTAACAGACATTGTTAAAAAAGCATTTGCAATGCAATAGGTCTCGCATTTGTGAGAGTTAGAGCTATTGGTTTTGTAAAAGTATATGTTTTTATTTATGCATACTTGTTGCCTTCCCTTGGTGTACTCCTCTGTGCTAGGAGAATAAATAAGTGAAGTACACTTTGAAAGCACCAGATATTAAAAAAAGCTTCACGTGGCTCCTGGGTTCCTTCAACAGGAAAGTGTGTGGGTGGGGGGGGTTGATTTAGAAACAGAGGAAAGCGAGAGGAGCAGGGCAGTGGGTATTAAAAGAACAGCAAGCTGGTGGGTTTTAAAAATAACAGATGGGGTGGAGGTGAAGTAGAGGGTATGAAAATTATTTTGTTTAAAAAGAGTTCCTGCAGGAGTCTGTAGTGGAAAGACACTAGCCACCGGTGGCAGTACATGGCCCAGGCCAGGCTCCACTGCAGGACAAAGACTCAAAGACCACAAGGAAGACAGATGAGAGGAGGAGGCGGTGACCAATAGGAATCAAGGAAAGGAGAGTGACATGGGAACAAGCCAATGGTAAGTAAAGGTAAGTAATGGGCAGGCGCTAAGCCCCTTAAGAATTTTTTTTTTAAATGCAAGAGATTTTGGAAGCACGCTGTGCTGGCAAAACCTAAAAGCAAAGCATCCAGCTTTTTTCATCTATGCACTCAGGATCTTGAATAGTGACCCCTTATCCCTACTGCCTGCCCCTGCACTGCTGCAGATTAGGAAAGAGTTGGAAAGACACCTCTTTAAAGAACACTACATCACAATGCAGTGACAATCCAGCAACCTTCTACCTCTCCTATCACTCATTAACAGTATGCTTGCCTTTGAATCTTTACAGTGGCTAGGTTTGTGCTGTACAAGTGTCACATACAACATAAATGTTTATCTACTGTGAAAAATAGTGATGGCAATATTAAAATCTAAGTAATGTTTAACTGAGTTTCTTGATACCTGTTCAAAGAACTGATATACACTGAAGATCAGAGTCCCACGGTCATTGCAAATTATTTCAAACCATGCTTCGTAGGCTACAGCTTAATCATTTTGGGCCCATCGTTTTCAAAGGTTTCAAAATTTAAAAATGCAAAACTATCCTGCAATGCCTTTTGCTCAATGAAATAAAGCAAAGCCTTTGCAGATGCAATACTGAGTCCAAGCAAAATCAACGTCAGAAAACCAAGGGGGTCTAATGATCCCATTTGGTCAATAATGCATAAGGGGTTTTCTTAGTATTGGCGAGAATTACTATCAAAGGTACAGGCATCGTACTTCACTGCAACTGTAACTATGTTTGTCCTATCTGTTTTGCATGCCAAGACCGTGTAGACGTATACACATGTAGTGCTTCAGGTGTTCAGGTAAGAGTGGATGGAAATGGGTAATATTCACTACAATGTTGGAGGAAGAGTTGGAAAAATAAGAAGAGGCTGGGGTAGGGTCATAGAAGTCACAAACTCATATAAGTAGTTTTTTTTCTCATAAACTACATGTAATTTTCACCAAAACAATGATAATCCAAGTATTGTGGGCAGGTGGGGTTTCTTCTTGAAAATCAAGATTTGTGAGACAGTTGCTGCCTACAAGTGTAATTTGTTGGGAGTCAGTCATGAGACTGATCTAAGACAAATATATACATGATACGAAATGCTCACGAGTTACCAGAGCAAGACTGTTTCAAAGCTAATCTCTATAAAAGCTATACAGGGATCCAATGAGTAGAAAATACACTCAAGTTTCTGTCATGAAACAGTTCAGAGTCACTATCACGAAATAGCTAGCTTCAGTACGAACTTGAATACAAAATGCTTGTTAATTGCTGGCAACCAAACAAAACTCTTGAAAGAAAACTACACAAAGGCTTAGTGTATGAAGAAAGACTCATGAGATACGGAAAGATCAATAATCAGTAACTATGCAAGCAATACTTCCATTATAAAAACTTCACAGAGCTGTACTGTTCTCGGTGTGGAAGTGCATTTTCAGACACAAGCAGCACCATGTTACCTGAGAAGGCTGAACCATGATGTTTATTGTGCTAGCGTGATCATTCATATACTAGGAAGGACCCCACCTCCCCGACCTGTCCCCAGTCTCGGCTGAGATGCACCTTATTGGGGTTGCGCCCTAACGCTTGCACCTAGACATGATTTCATGTTTGGTTCAGTCATGAGTGGTACAGCACGGTGGCAGTCAGCCCATCTAGAGCTTAGAAGAGGATCGAGCACCAACTGGGCGCGTGCAAGGAGTGTGCCTGTAACCACATGTGCAGTGCACGGCATTGCCAAGGGTGTGAAGCCACTCTTGAACGGCTCCCACACAGTGCTGACACTTCCCTCACCAAAATGGAAGATCTTCACTTAGTGTGATTCCAGTGTTTACAGCGGTATTCATTTACTATTAAAATATAGTATTTATTTAGTATGCATGAAAACGATGTAGTATGCCCACAAGCCGAAATATGCAAATGAGGGAATACTAGTTCTACTCAACTACCCTTCAAATACATGATGAACACTTCAATTGGTTGATAAAAGAAGACTAGTAGTATTCTAGAAGAATAGTATTTGAAGCTTAGTAGTATTCTGTTAGGGTTTATTTGCAGCTCTTGTGCTATTTCAAGAGCAAAATGAAGTCTAGTCTCATTGATTGTGACCACTGTTGAAGACTAGTGGTATTCTTTGTGAGCAATATCTGAATACTAACGGCAATGATTGTGAAGACTCAAGTAAGACTAGCAGAATTTAAAGTGAATGTTAATTGAACACTACCCTCACCAAAATTGAAGCTCTTCATTTGGTGTGATTTCAGTGTTTACAGTGGTATTTATTTACTATTAAATTGTAGTATTCATTTAGTATGCATGAAGACTAGTAGTATTCCAGAAGAATAGAATTTGAAGCTTAGCAGTATTCTGGTAGAGTTTATTTGCAGCACTATTGTGCTATTTCAAGAGCAAAATTAAGGCTAGTCTCATTTATTGTGACCGCTAATTGAAGATTAGTGGTATCTTTGTGAGCAATATCTGAAGACTAATGGCAATGACTGTCTAGAGTTAAGTAAGACTAGCAGAATGCAAATTGAATGTTAATTGAACACTAGTCGCATTAATTCTGATTAATTTATAGCAATTTTATTCATTTGGTTGCTTGCACAAGGCTTCATTTAATGATGGCTTTTGGACTAAATTTTATGTGTTACATATCTTTGGAGTCAATGATTCTAATACGCCTGTTACAAACTCATTAGTCATGCATTTAGTAAGCATTTTATAATTGTGGTATGTGACACCCTCGCACTGATGCGCATGGGTGTCTGTGTTGGCGCTAGGCAGCTATTTGTAATGCCACCGCAAGGGAAAACACAGGGGTGCGCCGTGTTCTTGTAAATACGGCACATCCCTGCATTTTTGAAATGACGTGCCGCTGCAAAATTTGCTGCAGCGCTGCGACCATTTCCTTGTACATATGCCCTTAGTTTCGCTTTCAGGCAGAGCCTGCAAGGCCCCTTTGGAGAATGGAAGGGGTTCCCCTCAGTGACACCTTCATCTGCAGAGAACTGTTCATCAGAGACAAGGGCGTAATGCAGGCCCTTACAATCCCTGCATTGCAGAGGCGCCCTCAATAGTCAGGAAGTCCCAAAACCTTTGGTGGAAGCCCTTTAAGCCGGGATGGGGCGGGAGGGGGGTCGCGGGCAGGGGGGGGTCGCGGGCAGGGGGGGGTCGTGGGGGAGGGGGGTCACGGGGCGGGGGTTAATTTGATTATTATTAAAAAAATATTTAAACCTACCTTTTCACCGGCCGGGTCCCGCGTCTTCAGGAAGCAGGCAGCCTTCCTCCCCTAAGCCAATCACAACGCGTTGTGATTGGTTAGGACGCCGCCCAGGAAGGGGCTTACGGGGAGGCCATGTTCTCCATGTAGGCTGCATTGCAGCACTATAGAGTGCGCATGACTGGTTTGGGGGGCCCCAGAGGGCCTACCAAACAGTCATCACCCTCAGAAGTGGGCAAACCACTCCTCCCCTGCCCTAGAGCAGACCCGCCCGCCCCCCAACCAAACCCTTCTGCTTTCTCGCAATGCGAGAAGCAGAAATATAAAATGGTAGTTATTACCATTTTATGTTTCTGCTTCTCGCACCTCGAGAAAACAGTGGGGCGACGCTCCTCCGCCCTAGTGGAGGAGCCGCCCCTGTGATCTTGCCATCCGCTCCCTGTGCATACACTCACTCTCGCTTCACTTGACTCTTCTATTTCCATCTCATCCTTCTCTTGCTACGTCACCCTACTCTCTCTTCCTCGCCTTTACTCTGTCCCTCACCCACCTCTCAATCTTGCTCACCCTCCTCGGTCTTTCTGACTCGCTCTCCTTCTCTCCCTCACAGTCCTTTTTCTCACTATCCTCCCTCATACCTCAGTCTCCTCCTTATCACTCTCCCATCCCTCTGTCCACCTCTCCCTTCTCTCTCTTACCAGTTTAGGACCCAAGGAGTAACAGCAGCACTATAATCGGGGTCACTGGAATTATGCAACACAGAAGGACCAAATTATGCAGTATGGTTGACAAAATTATGCAGGCTTATATGTGTTAGTATTACTGTATTATTTAGTCACTTTTTACACATGTTAACACTGTCTAGAATGATTAGTAATAGGTTAAAATGCAAGTATCTGGATTAGCAGCTGAAAGGTGATGAATAAACCTTTGCGAAGGGCCTTCCACTGTGCAGGAACATGTCAGTGCTATTTTAGTCATTGTTGGTCCATTTAAAATAGCTTTTTGTGAAAATCAGCAAATTATGCAGCAGATGATGGATTATATGGCAAATATGAGACATCCATAACTAAGGGTAAATTGTTGAAGCTGCTGAACCGCATAATTCCAGTGGCCCTGATTATATGCAGTTCTGACTATTCATGTGACAAAATGAGAGAATAACTTGAGAGTGAATAAATGCACAGTCACTGGCGCCCCGAGGTGGGGTGTCTGGTCTTTAAGGTGCTTCTAATTGTATTAGTGAGCTCTGCCTCCTGCAAGCACCTCGGGAGATGGAGACTAGAGAGGATAGTTGCATCACATGGTACCGGCGCCGTCATGGAATTGTTGCCAATGCTTTCCTGTGCATAATAGACACTCGTACAACTCCTTCCCATTCTGTCTGAGTGTTATTTTAGTGAAACTTGACAACATTTTTGACTTAAGAGTCAAAACGTTGCTATTATCAGTATTTTCGTTTTTTTTGGTGCTTACTTTAGTGTCATAAACAGGGCCACATGAATTATGCAATTCTGCAGCTGCAGGGCTTTCCGCATATTAGTAGATGTGCTACGTTTGTCACATTACCCATCACCTGCTGCATAAGTTGCAGATTTTAACAATAGTTACTAGCTCAAATGGATCAAGGAAAAATGCAATTGCACACTGCTGCGCAGTGGAAGGCCCTTCGCAAAAGCGGACTGGCCATCTCTCAGTTGCCTTTGTAGTGTTTTGGTGCTAAACTGGTTCTAACAAGGTCCTTTGCCAAAAGACAGTGTTAAATTATAACAATCTAAAAATAATGAAATAATACTTTCACATTTCCACCGGACGCAAAATTCCAGTGGCCACTGTCATAAATTAGGAATAGCATCACAACAGAAATAAATCAAATAAACCACTACTAAGATATATATCCTGATTGCATGAACATTTTTACTTACCTTTCTTGCAGTTGCAAAATCCTTTACTCAATTTTTTGCCATAAAACTGTTTTCTCTGTTAACTACTGAGTAACTGGAGCTTGCGCTCTAGCTGTAGTGGGGGTGTCTCAGGTACACATGCACAATAATAGCACTCATCCCTCGTGACCTCAGCCCTGTCCCCAGGCACTTATAGCTGCCCATGGCATTGGTGTTTTACACGAAATATAAACTATTAGCTTTGATAGCGAGGCCGCAGGCTTGTGTTATTTTTTCATTAAGTAAGAGAACAAAAGATTGTTTTCTACTTGTGAATGAGCCTCGGGTGGGCCACGGGGCTAATTTGGGAGGGCCCGGCCCACCTGGCCCACCCTCTAGAACCGGGCCTGTCTTTTTGTCTGCTTCTCTTTCACACACTCATCTCTCTCTTCTTGTCTATCCGTGTCTGTCTCTCTCTTTCACAAACTCACCCTTGCCTCTCTTCTCTCTCCTTCTCTCCCTCTCTCAGCTCTGCCCTTTTTTCTCTCTCTCCGTTTCTTTTTTCTCTTGTTCTCTCTCCCTCTTTCTGCCTCTGGTTCTGTCTTACTCTTCTCGTTTGCCTTTCGCACTGCAGCCTCCTTCCTGCATGTCTGTTTCTTGGCAGTCGGTGCGCTTTCCATAATTAAGAAAACTCGTTGCCTCTCTCCGCTTTATTTCCTTTTCCTTTTCCTTACTCTTTCTTCCTTCTTTTACTCACCCTTTGCCTCCTCCCTCACCCCTCTCTCAGCCTCTCTCTACATCCATTCTTTCTCACATTCATGTTTCTGTTTTAATCTATCGCTGCTCTCTTTACGTTTTCTTTCTTTCTCTCTTATCTCAGTCATTCTTGTTTTCACTTTCTATTTCAAAATATCTATCTACAAATATATGTATTCTCCCGTTTCTTCTTCGCCATCAATTTCTGGCCTTCTCATTTAGAACAGGAATAGCGCCCGGAGTTCACTGGCTTCTATCTTACATACATATATATGTAGTGCCCCGGGGGTACAACGGTCCGCACAGCCCTGCATGTCTGAGGTAATCTCTACAAGAAAAGCCTGTCCAGTTGCTGTTAAATTATACAAATACCTGCCCTTTTCTTCAACAATAAAAACCGCTGGCTATAAACACATACCAGACATCAATAAGAAACTCTCAATGCGAGACGAAGAAAAAAGAAACACGTTCCAGGCAGGAGACAGGGTTACAAATATATGTGGCAACACGATAGCGTGTTGCACAAAATAAATACAGTCAGGCGACAGATGCCAGAGATTTACACCCGCAAGAGGACCGAGGAGACTTAAGAGAGGGTGTGCTGCTCCCTAACTTTTGGGAATGCAGAGTGCAGACAGCTGTCTCCTGTAAATATTTGGACATGTTTGACAGTGAATTGAAGTGTCCCTTGCACAGATTGCACCATAGCACCAAAGGGAGAGTATGCAGCATTGCCTCAATGACGTCTTTTCTGTTGGTCACCCAAATAGTGGGGATGTTACTACAGTACTGAGAGCATGTCATTCCTTGAGTTCTTAGGACTCTCCTTAGTGCTGCAGAATTCAAGTGGCCCTGTATATACTACAGCTGAATAGTAAATTCGACAGACTGGCTGCTTGGCTGTCTGTGTGGGGTTATTCTGTCCCTAGATATGTAGTGGCAGACTCCGAGGGCGAAGCGCTGGGGCCACCAGTGCAAGTCTATGGAAAGAACGCACAGTATTGTTGTGTGCTCTGCAATATATAGTTCAGGCGGCGGTTGACACCGCTCTTGGCCTCGATCGATGGCTGTCTCTTTACAGCTGCTTATGCACAGACACCCGTGCACAATCGGGGAGGCTGAAAGTTCAGTCACACCACTCACAAGCACCTAGCCGGGTGCTGCACCTCGCGGGGCTACACCAGAACGGCATTCCTGCTCTTTCATGCCTCAGTGTCTGCAGAGGTCAACCTCACCTACTGTCTCATTTTGTTCTCGGGGACAGAGTGCAGCAAACACCCTGTACTCCGGCAATGGCTGTATTTGAGACATAACTGTACCCTCAAACAGGCCACTGGGGGGCATTTAAATCATCTGGCATCCCCTATGGAACTGTTCATATGAACTGGGCCCACCATTATTTTTGATGAACTGCCTGGGTCCTATGGATGCAACCATACTGAAGACCCTAGGCTTAAGTCCTGCAAGATTAAACTAGCATTTCAACCTTCTAGTGTCAATAAAGTGAGTAGCACTGAGATGGCAATATTAGCATAGGAATGTTATTGTTGCAAAGAATAATGGATTGAATGCTCTAAAATGACAGACACACAAACATTTCTTTTGTAACCACGGTGATACACGTACTAATCGCAGTGTCTCAAAAGGAATCTTGTTAATGGCATCACCGCAAACCATAGAAGAGACATTCAGAGGTTTTATGTTGGTTGGCCCCACTTTATATTTCATCTTAACGCAATTTGAAATATCTGATCAGCCTTGGTTTTAGTTATAAAATTCACGTTGTATTATTTAAACAAAAAAACACAATTTATGATTTAAATAAAAATTGCGACGGAGTCTTTCACGTTTCAAGGGAACAGCTTTTCCCACTTTTTCTTCTGAAACACACAGGTTTGTCCTGTTTGGAATTGGACACCAATACGATTGCATTTAATTCGCCGTTCAAAGACAGCCAGCGTGTTTGCATTCAGAAGCATTTGAATTCCGACCCTGTTCCTGCTTTCACTCAGTAAGTCAAGTAATCCAATTCCTCTCCTCACTCCAAAGAAGCATATCCGCAGTGCGCGTCCGTGAAACACAAATATGGCTCACTGTGATAAATAATGAAGAGAAATAAACAACTGCATTTGTGATCTTTTCTTTATTTATCACAGTGAGCCATATTTGTGTTTTTACTCCGTGGACAGGGTGTGCCAAGAACTCTAAACCTGTTTGCTTTTCATTGACTTTATTATAATTCCAAAGCCCGGCACCTACTTATGGCTGCTAATGATAGTCCAACATGTGATATTTTTCTGTGCTTGGGCAGTAGTTATCTTCGATAATTACTCATCATCGCTTCCTATTAATTCCAGGCGCGTAGTTTGTTTATACAAAGTTCAGGGTGTTTAAGCACACTGCCTGACATAGCCTGCAGCTATGCCTTCTAGAGCCCGGCCCGTTGTCACATGTAATGTGAGCAGCAAAAGCAACATGCTCGTGCTGGAAAGACAAGCCATCCCCATGTTTCGCTTCTAACACCCCTTATAAGACATTACAGGTAGTTACAAAGATGCGGTCACAGGTGAAAAGCAGAGGCTTCTCGCACTCGGTGCCTCCTGCCCTCCGTGCACAAACTACTCGCCATAACGCTCAAGACATGAGAAACTCCAGCTCTCCTGGGCTTATCATAGTAGGCACGCAATGGCGGCCGCGCTGCACGGCAAAAGTGGGAGGGTGGAGGTCGGCGTGAGGAGGCGTGGGATTTGAGGGTAAAAGTGATATGGGGCATACCAGCAAGGGCTTTATCTCCGTTTTTCTGGCTTTAAAAGCCAGAAAAACGGAGATAAAACTATCGCCCTATCAACAAGAGGGTGCTAACATGCATAATCGCATGTTAGCACCCTTTTTCCTAACGCCTCCCTTTGCATCTCCAATGAGATGCAAAGTGGGCGTTACTAGGCGTACCCCAGATGGACTACGTTGCAAATATCGCTGATGTTCACATCGCGATATTTACAAGGCAGCCCACATGATTTTAGCAGAGGTTAGATTTTGGCGAAAACGGCCGTTTTCGCCAAAATCTAACGTCTGCTAAAATCCTGACTTAGCCATCCCTAACATAGGGGTGGATTCTGCTGATACGACCACAGGGTCGTATCAGCAGAAGTTATCGCCGCTTTGCAGGGAACATCGCTGGAAAACCAGCGATGTTCCCTGCAAACGGCGATAACCTCGCTATCTCTGGAATTGTTATCGCCCTGGAGAAACGCGTTGTTAATAACGCGCTACCAGGGCGATAAATTCCAGAGATAGCCTGCGATAGGAATATTATCGCTAAGCATGGCCAGCGATAATTATCGCTGGCCGTTGATAATATGCCCCATATAAAAAAAAAAGTACCTCTCGCTGCCCCGATGCCCATGGACACAGCATAGAAATGTTCTCCAGTTTCATGCTCTCCCTCCACCAAGTTTACCGCTCTTCATTTTCAATTGAAAACACTGCGCAGGCGCAGCAGAGCAAAGGAAACTTTGCAGCCCAAGTTGGACAAAATGGAGCCCAAAAAGAGCCCAACTCAACTCTGCTCGACAGAACAAGCCCAACGCCCATCAACAGAAGACCAAAAGAAGAAAGACGAAAGCCTGAAAGAACTGGAGTTCCACATAATGATGAAAATAGGTTACAAAAGTGAACGAGCACATCGAGGAGAAACATTTATTATCCGTTGTAAAGCAAACAGCTTTATATGTAGTTCAATTAATAACCTATTGCAGCATGAAAATAAAAATATGAATGTAAAATATTTAAATTAAATTGTCTGAAAAACGCAGAAACAACTTTTAAAGCTCAAACCATTTACAGTAGTAATGTCAAAAGGTGACTAAGTTTCACAAGTTAGTTTGCATTTTTTAGCTCCTAATTAAAATTGAAGTGCATTTTGGGGGTTGTAGTTCTAATTCACTTAACCAATTATTAAGCTAACACAGTCTTATCCATGTCACTGTCATAGCTGCCAATGTTTTAGATTGCTATGTGTGACATTTTCATAATTTTAGTGTAATTATGAGTGACATTCAACGATTATGAGTGACACTTCCGCACGAGCAAAATCAAGCAATGAAGACAAGGGAAACATATAAATACCACAAATTACCCCTATTTGAGCAACAAGAAACTCTAAGAAGACCTTAAAACTGCTGAAAAGTACCAGAAATAGAAGGGCGGTAACGTCGCAGAAGGGCCTCATAGTGATAATATTGAAGAAAAAGAGCTTGTGAGGAAGTTTACCACAGCTGCATACCTCCGACCGCTGCACACTGACACTGCAGGGATGGCCTTGCAGCTGAGCAGTAACTCTCACACTACAGCTCTCGGCCCCTCTCAGGCCAGCTGTGCTCTCTGAGGTTCTTTCAGGGCTGCTGGCGCCATGACAGGCAGCCTCTTTGCTGTGTTGTCTCTCTCCCAACTCAGGTTAGGGATGCAGTCACAGCCCGCCTCTTCTCCAGAGAGGGACAAACGACGTGGCTGGAGGGCTTCACTGGTAAGGGTGAAATTCAAATCCCTCCGCCCCTGCCGGTCGATTAAGTCCAGATGGGCTGAAGGGGGCAGGTGCAGGTAGGGAAAACATCCTGCGCCGAGCCAGCGCCGCCAGCACAAACTCGCAGGCCATACCAACGTAAGTATTGTGCACGGCGGGCCTATGGGCAGGTGACAAGGGGAAAATGCAAAGTAATGGTTTTGTAAAATACATTGCCACCACCTATAGTGAAAAGTGACGATGACCTGGCAAAACCATCTCTGCATGACGATTGCACAGACCCAGTATCATGAGGAGGAGGCATTCTTTAATCGTCAATCAGCGCTCCCTAAGGTAATGGCCCAGATTGGAAACGTGGCTAAACTGAATTTTGTGCATACTGCAGTGTGACTGCTGCGGATCGCTCAGGTGTAACTTTTACTCTAAGGGGCTGAATTAAATTTGGAAGCCAAGGAGAAGATTAATACAGTGACACTTACTTTGTGTTAGCGAGCGCCTTGACGGTACGGGCGAGGACAGCCGCGACGACTCCCCCAGGCACTGTCCTTCCCGGTCTGGGGCAGGCAGCGCTGCGGTCCAGGACACTGACCACCTCATCCAGCATTGCTCTTCATCACAGCTGCACTGGTACAGTGCAGGATGACCAGGCTGCTGAATACCGCACCACCACTCTCCTGCGGCCGCCGCAGTCCAGATCAGTGTGCAGCATGATTACGCCTAAGTGCGCGGGGCATGCTGCAGCGGGCGGTTACCCTCTCAAACTGCACAGCCAAAGAACTTAAACTGGGGTCCTCTCGCACCGCGGGCGGCCAGGCCCGCCTATTGTCGACTAGGAGAGCAAAATCCACACTGAAGACTCATGAGGTGACGTCATTACTGAAATTTAAATTGCTGTCGCATTGGGTGAAAAATTGTAGCCACTGCTCATGTTTGACGTGGGAAATAAAACAATCAATGGCTGCATTTAAGTCACGTGCTCCCGCCTTTCACACAAAGCGCCGCTCTAACTTCCTGCCTCTCCCTCCTTTCCAGCCCCCCCCCAACAAAATACAGAACTGAATGGAAGAATGCTTTCTCCGTCCCCTCTCTAGTGAGCAGGGCACCGGATCCACAACCTGCTCGGCACAACAGCTCTATCCCCCTTGATCTCGGTCACACTGGCACTGTGCTTCCACTTCCTCTCTGAAACAATGTAAGTTGATAAAAGAAACAGAAAAGGGACTGCACCAGGTGCACAGTGCAAGAATTAACTTGGCGGCCATCAAACATTTGCAAAGACAACCTGTCCCCAACTTATACTTACAACCTCTCTGCAGATGTGCACACCATCTTTAGAAGCCTTTATTTTTTTTTGTTTGAGCCAACTATTGTAGAAGCAGGTGAGACACAGAACGCATTTTAATTTGTGTTGAAAGTAAAACATTTAAGTGGAGTTTTATATAGCGCAAACTTGGCCGAAAGACATCAGAGCTCACTTTGTGTGAGAACAAGATATTTTTACACTTGAGAGCCAGATGTTGCAAATTTTTTTTTAGGAACGGAGGGTAAGTGAACTAATCAGGGGATGTTGAACAGAGTTCGGGATTCGAAACACGAAGTTGTTTCAACACTTCACTTATTCTTTTACTATAACTGTCACAATATTATTGTGGAACTGTGTATTCCTTTACTATAACAGCCACATATATTACGGTTTTTTAAGAGTACCTAAAATGATTAGAGAAAAAAAAACACAAACAGTTTGTAAAGTTTATTACTAGATAGATGGTACATCTTTTTCAGAATAGCACTACATTTAAGGCTCTAATAATTAAAATTGATCCTAATAATAATGAAAATATATACACACACATGCATGTTTGTTTGGTAGTATTGTGATAGAATATTATTAACCTAGCCATACCATTCAGTTAAGCTTTCAAAGTTTGGACAAAAATGCTTTGCACATACATCTTTTTAATATGTTAGTAGTAAGCACATAATAGCTCATATTCATACAAATCTCTGCATACAAAATCATTCAATTCAGCATGCAACACTTGAATAGAAGAATGTGATCAGTAGTCTGGTAATATTCATTACAGTCCTGTAGTATTCATATTCACTGATTTTTCTGCATTGTAAATGAAGACTATTTGATTAGCAAATAAGTATTTGAGAAGTATTCTGTTAGTGTTCAAGAAGTATCACTCACATTCCAGTAGTCTTCATACACTAGGCTTCACAAAAGAATACTACTGAATACTAAAATTGACATAAAATAGTCTTCAAATGCTATAAAAAGACAGGTTAACCACTAAATATAGTATTCAACTTTGGTAAGGGTTACCACAGCTTTCGTGCACTCCTGTTTCCTGTAATCTTGGACACTGGTGTCACATGCTTTTTCCCAGGGGTGAAAAGCAACATCTCTGAGGCTCGCAGCAGCCTACTTCTGTTACTGTAGCTTCCGATGCCGAATCTACAGCAACACTGAAAGGACACTGCAGTTACAAAATGAAAGTAGAAACTCACAAAATGGGAAAAACACAGACATTTTGCTGTATTTAACATTAAAAGAATGGAGCGTACTGACAGGTATGTTCCAGCACCGCAGAGAAAAATAATGTTTCTGCTTTAGTGATAAGTGGTCTCTCTAAATGCTCCGGGATATTGAAGTTGTGTTTTGGTGTTCTTGTGCGCTTGTAATATTTGTACTGTACGTCACTAGCGAACCATGGCCCATACAATATTAGGAGTCAGCCAATATTGCAGAGCTCCTGTTTTCCACAGAACATTACCGTGTCCTTGTGCTACCCAAGAGGCCATATAATCCAACAGTGAGTGCAGCGTGCAGCTGCAGACATGTTGATAGAAGCAGCGACGGGAGGTGGTGGTGGGGGAGGGCAACGCATGGAGAGATGGGGTAGCGACGAGTAGGGCACAGAAGACACTAGCAGCTGCAGGCATGTTGATAGGTGTTACAGCAAACAAATGATGGATGGAATGCTGACAATGCAAACATTCTCCCCCAGTCAAAAGATCTGGGTTAAATCCATCGTTCTTTTGCCCACTCCGCCACCCCAGTTTGGACCCAGCCATATGCAAATCAGTCTTGACCCTGTGCCCCATGGGAACAGTCCAGACCGAACTGCCAGGCCAGGTCCTCCCTGGACCGGAAACAAGCATCCTGGGACCGGTTTCAGGGTATGTCACCTTTCTTCAGCCAGGCTAGCTTGAATCCAGTGGCACAGTGAGCAAGGGACCCACGTCTGGGCATACCCTTCCCACTTAGGGCGAAAAGTGTTACAGCAAAAAATGATGGACGGAATGCTGACAATGCAAACATTCTCCCCCAGTCAAAAGATCTGGGTTAAATCCATCGTTCTTTTGCCCACTCCGCCACCCCAGTTTGGACCCAGCCATATGCAAATCAGTCTTGACCCTGTGCCCCATGGGAACGGTCCAGACTGAACTGCCAGGTCCTCCCTGGACCGGTTTCAGGGTATGTCACCCTTCTTCAGCCAGGCTAGCTTGAATCCAGTGGCACAGTGAGCAAGGGACCCACGTCTGGGCATACTCATCCCACTTAGGGCGAAAAGTGTTACAGCAAACAAATAATGGACAGAATGCTGACAATGCAAACATTCTCCCCCAGTCAAAAGATCTGGGTTAAATCCATCGTTCTTTTGCCAACTCCGCCACCCCAGTTTGGACCCAGCCATATGCAAATAAGTCTTGACCCTGTGCCCCATGGGAACAGTCCAGACCGAACTGCCAGGCCAGGTCCTCCCTGGACCGGAAACAAGCATCCTGGGACCAGTTTCAGGGTATTTCACCCTTCTTCAGCCAGGCTAGCTTGAATCCAGTGGCACAGTGAGCAAGGGACCCACGTCTGGGCATACCCATCCCACTTAGGGCGAAAAGTGTTAGAGGAAACAAATGATGGATGGAATGCTGACAATGCAAACATTCTCCCCCAGTCAAAAGATCTGGGTTAAATCCATCGTTCTTTTGGCCACTCCGCCACCCCAGTTTGGACACAGCCATATGCAAATCAGTCTTGACCCTGTGCCCCATGGGAACAGTCCAGACCGAACTGCCAGGCCAGGTCCTCCCTGGACCGGAAACAAGCATCCTGGGACCGGTTTCAGGGTATGCCACCCTTCTTCAGCAAGGCTAGCTTGAATCCAGTGGCACAGTGAGCAAGGGACCCACGTCTGGGCATACCCATCCCACTTAGGGCGAAAAGTGTTACAGCAAACAAATGATGGACGGAATGCTGACAATGCAAACATTCTCCCCCAGTCAAAAGATCTGGGTTAAATCCATCGTTCTTTTGCCCACTCCGCCACCCCAGTTTGGACCCAGGCATATGCAAATCAGTCTTGACCCTGTGCCCCATGGGAACAGTCCAGACCGAACTGCCAGGCCAGGAGGAGCAGCGACCCATCCCAGTAAAAAACTCATGCACATGTTATTTTAAAAGAAAGGAGTGCCAAGAACACAGCGCCTAATGTAAATAATGATTAAAGAACATTGCACGAACCGCATGTTTGTGAAGTGTCGGCCCCTAATTACATTGAAGCACGGCCATACTCACAAACAGATATAATTAAAAAAATACAAAAATACAATGGAGTGTGCAAAGCAATTACTGAAACCGACGGGAGAAAACTAGCGATGGGGCGGAAGGGTCAGACAGATAAAATGCAACCGGCAATAGAATACATATTGCCTGCATCAGCGGAGGGGCACTAATCAAGCAAATTAGTCTGTACTTGAGTGGTGCTCTTCGCCTATACACGGAAATGACGTTTCGGGTGCCCAAACCAATTAGGAAGCAGGGAAGAGGAGTGACGCTGGGGCCAACCTATGGTAAGTAGCAGGCGGTAGCAGACGGGTTCACAGTCTTTTTACTAAATACAACAGATCTTGCATACAGCGCATGCGCGCTGATGCTCGACCTAAAAAAAAGACTTGTTTTCTGTTAATGGTCCTTCCATCAAACAAAGAAAACCGTCTTACAAAATACATTTCACAAGTTAGGAAAACGTTTTTGAACCAGATGATCAAACAGACACAAAATATCACATAAAAGAATTTCAGTCGGGTCAAGGAAAATATGACCCAGCCACGTATCCATCAGGAGCATGCCAACCCTGCTCCAATTCAGTAAAGAGTTGAATGTACTCCTCCCTAAAGAACCTTTCATCATGATCGAGTGATAGTACACAAACCAGATACCTCCCTCTCGCCGGCTGAGTGTATTCTGCTATACGGCTGAGATCCATCTTCAACAACATACTCATCTCCAGTGCCATCCCACAGAGTGCACTAGCCAGTAGTACTCACTTCCAGTTCAGATCACTCAGGTATTTTAGTCCTCTCCAGGTTAAATACTGCATCTCATTCCTCACAGGACCACCCACAGCACACCTTGCCCTCTCAGTGAAGAGCTGAATGCCGTGGCTCGGTTTGTATCCTGGAAGCAAAAAGTGTGATCACATTTCATCAGTGTTCTGGCTTCCACTGAAACCAGCACACAGTTCAAGCTACTGTGTATCGCCCATAAAGCCTTGCACTTAATGACCCTCCCTATCTGAAAAGCTAAAATGATCTGGTGGCACACGACTCCACCGCAGCTTTGGTTTGATGCTTCTCAAGTCACCCGTCTTCAAATGCTGGAACCCTATGTTTCAATCTTTCTCTGGTAGTATGTATGACACGACTCTGAAACTCTGTCCCTTTTTCCCTGTGCACAACCTCTAGTCTTCCTATATAGGAAAAATAACTCAAGGTTTCCCTATTTCAGAGATATTTCCATGTTGTTACCTAAAGTGCCTCCACCATAATGAGGCTGTGCCTTGCACCCATCTCCTTTCTTGCCTATCCTTCCTTTGTGATCATACACACAGATTGGCTCGAACTGTTGATATTTAACCTGTGTGTCTGCTCACATTTTGCAGTCTTCCAGTTGGTTTGGGGATAATTATTATGTTGTTTCCTGTTTTGTGGGATTGGTTGTACTTCCTTCCACATTACTTTGTTTCTGCATGGTAGTACAGGGTATCACTGCCCTACCACTATATAAAACGGCATAAAGAAGGTAAAATAAATAAAAACCCTTGCTTTCGACCACAAACAGGGCTTCACTACCGTGGCCATTTTTGCACTACAAAAAAACACATCCATCCATGCAAATGGAGCCTATTGAAATCTCCTCAGCATCAACTCATAGTTGTACGAAACTGGCCAACTTTTTTCCCCCTAAAAATTCATTAACAACAGAGGTAGCACTGAACAACAAACATTTCTAAATATTGCACAATGGAGTGAAAAACCGATGTCATGTGGCCATCTTTCCAAACCTTACACAAGCATGCTCTGCACAAAGCTGTAACTAATACTAAGCAATCCTTGTACATCATTTACCCCGTTCCCAGTTCCTTAAACAAAATGATGAGCCCAAATCCTGATGAACTATAGCTAAATATTATCTATCCCTCCCTGAATCAATGTATGGAATTTGGTTCTTTAAACACAGGTCACACGAAGTCTCCATTAAAAAAAAAAAGCCTAGGACTTACACATCTAATCAATATCCTGTCCTTGTGATGGTGTGTCAGTCCAAAGCACACAGCACTGTATTATATTCTGCGGTTTTTATGAGGGTTTGAGGCGATGGTACTTAAAACCGCTTTTACTCGAGGTCAATATTATGGTTTATAGAGATGCGTTAAAGTTTAAATTTGCATTAGCTAATCCCTTGGTCTGCGTTAGAACTGCACTCTATATATGAGGTGCTATACATTTTAGGAAAAATATTGTACTGTAATGTAATTTCATGGGGGGGTTTCTAGAAGTATTTATTTTTAGCATTGTCTTTTAATACTGCTGTGTATTTATTGATGATTATCGAGAAAGTGTTCTTTTTGGGGCACTTTTATGGCCTACTTTTTTGTTCCGATTAAAGATTTTAAAGAAAAAAAGACATATCTGATCCTTTTGAGTTTAAAAGAATTTTATTTGATAACAAAAGAAGATGTAATACAATAATCAACACACATTTCCTAAAGATAAATAGTATCACTTAGGCTTATGGAGGGAAGGAAAAGAGAGAAAACATAGGGGGACAGAAAGATGGGGGGGTAGGGTAAGATCTCTTTAGGTCATCATAAGCAAAAAATAATAGATATGCATAAAATATCCTACTACATTAAAAAATCTATTACCATAGGATAAAAATATTATAAGCAACAATAATTATAAAGTCAGGGAGGTACTTCCTCAGAGTAGGGGTTATGTGCAGATGGTAGCATAGCGGACGCGCGCAGACACCATGCTGCTGCTGACGTTTTAGCTCCTCACTCACTGCCTCATTGTTCTTAAAATTGAAATTGCTTTTAACTTTGTTTTTAATGTTTTAAAGTGTTCTGTGCTATATATTTTGGCTGCTCTTACCCTGCCGCTGCTCTCTCGCATTTTGCACATTTTCTTGGAGTTAGTCTCTTTCCTCCACTTTTCTCGGGAGCTTGTCTCTCTCTTGGCGCTTTTTCTTCACTTCGCCAGCGCCCCGTTCCACCGCGGGTGTTCCCGTTTGTTGTGGAGGGCGCCGGCGTACATTCCAGCTTCTTCCGGTCTTTGGGGGGGTGGAGCCAAGGCTGTTTAGCACTCTAGCTCTGCTCCTCTATTTAAACAGCATGGCAGGCTCGTCGCGCAGCGGACGCGCGCAGACACCATGCTGCTGCTGACGTTTTAGCTCCTCACTCACTGCCTCATTGTTCTTAAAATTGAAATTGCTTTTAACTTTGTTTTTAATGTTTTAAAGTGTTCTGTGCTATATATTTTGGCTGCTCTTACCCTGCTGCTGCTCTCTCGCATTTTGCACATTTTCTTGGAGTTATTCTCTTTCCTCCACTTTTCTCGGGAGCTTGTCTCTCTCTTGGCGCTTTTCTTCACTTCGCCAGCGCCCGTTCCACCGCGGGTGTTCCCGTTTGTTGTGGAGGGCGCCGGCGTACATTCCAGCTTCTTCCGGTCTTTGGGGGGTGGAGCCAAGGCTGTTTAGCACTCTAGCTCTGCTCCTCTATTTAAACAGCATGGCAGGCTCGTCGCGCAGCGGACGCGCGCAGCGGGCGCGCCGCCGGCGCGCCGAAGGCGCGCCAAAGGTAAGCCCGTCTGCGCCAAGATCGCGCCTCGCGCAGGAGATGCTGCCCTGTCCATCTCTGTTCAGCGGGGACGGATTTGCCTTTCCCGAGAGTCACTGCTGGCTTTGCGAGCAGCCTGGGCTCCCTGCCATCACTCCCTGGACCCGGATATTTTAGCTAAAAAGCGAATATTGGTTTGTACAGGATGTAATGCCTCTCTTAAACAGGCTTGTAACACTCCCTCGGATAATAAAGGTATTAGGCCCAGTTCTACAGTACAGACTGCACAGGGCTTTCTCATTAATGCCAGATCTCTGATCAAAAATAAGGTTGCCTTTAGAGATTTTGTATCAGCCAGGAACCAACATGGGTTTTTATAACCGAAACTTGGGCTACGGATGCCTCTGGTCCTGACCTTGTAGATGCTATTCCTACTGGTTACACCCTTGCTAGAATGGACAGGGTAGATCGGCGGGGAGGGGTGTGGGCATTCTATATAGAGAAACCCTGATTTGTCGCACTCAGGCTCTGTCCGCTCCTCCTGATCTTTACCAGGCTTTTTATTTTTCTCTTAATCTTCACCCTACGGAAAGTTTCTCTGGCATCCTTTGTTATAGGCCACCTGGCTCTAGGGCGGCCTTTAGTCAGGATTTTAGCAGGCTCTTAGAACCCTATTGTGAAAGATCTAATCTCACTCTCCTGGGGGATTTTAATTTTCACTTTGATAGCCTCGACTGCAGGGATGCCCTGGGTCTTTTGGATACCTTGAATGGATGTGGTTTTCCTCAGCTGGTCAAGAAGCCTACCCATCAAGCGGGGCACATACTTGATGGGGTCTTTTCGAATGACCCACGTGTAATTGTGGTGGAACCTATCCCCCTAGCCTGGTCTGATCATTTTGCCGTCCCTTTTGACCTACATTTTATGTCTCCGGCGCTGATTATCCCTGGTGATATGAATTTGGACGAAAGGAGGAACTTTAGCCTCATAAGTAATGAGTCTCTTTTAAATTTTTTTAACAATCTTGAGCTCACTAAGTTTTATGATGCTAACTTGGCAGCGGTAGAACTATCGCAACAATTGCTAGCAGCAATGGATACTCTTGCACCTCTTAGTAAATACTATTCAGCAAGGAAAAAACCCTCTGCTCCCTGGTTCACGGAGAGGCTCAGAACGCTGAGACAGGGCTGTCGCAGACAGGAGAGGCATTGGCGCTTAGATCTAAACCCGCTGAATAGGGCACTACATAAGCAAGGCCTCAAAGAATATAAAATTGCCGTCATGGAGGAAAAGAGATTATATTTCTCTAAAACTACTGACTCTATGAGATCCTCTAGAGATCTCTTTAAGGTAATACATTCTCTCACCTCTCCCCCTGCCTTCGACCCCTCAATCTTTTCTCAGGAGCGCTGTGATAAAATATCTGATTTTTTCCATACTAAGATTGCAGATATCTATTCCCTGCTTGAAGCCTCCAACCCCATTTCGGGGTCATCTGTCCGATCCACCTTCCATCCCATTGGGGCCGCACCCATTGAGGGGTCGCCCAGCCTTCTTACTTTCCCTATTATGTCTTACGAGGTGACCGATCGGATCCTTGAAGGGGTTAAATCGGGCTCCCCTCTGGATCCTTGTCCCCTCAAGGTGCTAAAACATGGTCGTGAAGTTATTGTCCCTCATTTGACGGATGTTTTTAATATTGCCATCTCAGAGGGGCAATTTCCCACTCTGTGGAAGACGGCTGTAGTGAAGCCTCTTTTGAAGAAACCTTCTCTGGATCCTAGTGAACTGAAGAACTATCGCCCTATCTCCCTGCTTCCTGTTCCAGCTAAGATTCTGGAAACGTACCTTAACTCCCATCTCAGTATTTACCTTAAGGATTTCCATTTACTGGATGGTTCGCAACATGGATTTAGAAGCCTTCACAGTACAGAGACAGCATTGACGGCTGTATTTGATAATATTCGGGTTCAAGTGGATGCAGGTCATACCACCCTCCTTGTTCTACTGGATCTCACCACAGCCTTTGATACCCTGTCTCCCTGTAGACTGATTGATCGTCTCAGAGAGATAGGTATTGGGGGCACCGCTTTGGGGCTTCTTGCTTCCTTTCTTAGTGAGCGGGCACAGATGGTTAAGCTTGGTCGATTTTACTCAGCCCCCAAACCCCTGCTGTGTGGCGTTCCTCAGGGCTCCTCCCTGAGCCCTACTCTTTTTAATATCTATGTCGCTCCTCTTGCGAAGGTTGTGAGATCTTTTGGGCTGGAAGTGTTGTCCTATGCTGACGACACCCAAATTATGGTGTCTATTTCGCATAGCATAAAGGATTCGGCCCTTAATTTCAGGAACTGTATGCAGGCAGTATCCTCCTGGATGGTGGAGAATTTTTTGAAATTGAATGGAGAGAAGACGGAGGTCTTGGTTTTTGGGAGTAAGCAGGAGGTGTGGTCCAGTGACTGGTGGCCGGATGCCCTTGGCGTCTGTCCCTCTCCGGTCTCCCATGGCAAAAACCTGGGGGTTATCGTGGATAACTCATTGTCCTTGAACCTTCAGGTTAGTAGGACAGTTTCCACGTGTTTTGGGATCATTAGGATCCTACGGAAAATCTCCCACTATCTCTCTTTTGATGCACGTAAGCAGGCTGTCATCGCACTGGTTACATCCAGATTGGATTATTGTAATGCCCTCTATTTGGGCATTAACAAGGGTCTGATGCGACGTCTGCAGATGGTGCAGAATGCCGCTGCCAGGCTGGTGATGAATTTGCCCAAATATGATTCAGTCACAGATGCTATTAGGTTGCTGCATTGGCTGCCTGTGGACCGTAGGATCCTTTTCAAGACCCTGTGCATGACTCACAATGCCTATTACGGGTCAGGCCCTGAAGCGATTAAGTCCATTTTCCATCGTTATGTTCCCAACAGGCGGCTCCGATCTGCAGATAACAATCTGCTTACGGTACAGAGATTTAAGAAGGTCACATGGGGAGGTCGAGCTTTCTCCACTGCTGCTGCTAGACTGTGGAACTCCCTCCCGGAACAGCTCTCAAGTCAGGTGTCCCATTCTCTTTTCCGTAGGGCCTTAAAGACCTGGCTTTTCTCTCAGACCTCGGTATGAGCATGTCTTTCTGTCTGCATCCTTAGGTCCGCTTATAGCGCCTTGACGCCCTTGGGCTTAGTTCGCGCTTTACAAGTTTTATATTCATTCATTCATAGCTGATACGTCTAAGAATTCAGTAACGGGTAACCAAAGTATATCTCTTTTAATAGCAAGCGTGACTGGGTATACATAAGACCTATCTAATCTATGGTTGTAGCAAACTCCATACCACCATGCTTGAAAAGATACAGCAGAGGCGTCTTTCCATGATTTAGTGATTTGCTGAAACGCAATAGCTATAAGTAAATCAATAATACGAATATCAGTGATATGGGAGGACCAAACTTCAGAGATGCTACCTAGAAAAATATGGGAAAGCGAGAACGGAATTTGAGTGTGAAAAATAGAATTAATTTGGCGACAAACTCGGGTCCAAAAAGTCTGAATAGTTGGGCATTCAAATAACATATGCCTGAGATCTGCGAAGAGGGCAGTACAGGACCAACACGTAGAGGGGATGGCAGGGTCAATAGTATGTACTTTAGCTGGAGTAATGAGAAGTCTATTATAGATAAAAAACAAAGTTTGAGTAGTATTGGCTGCTCTAGAAGACTTCCTTATTTTAGTCCAGATCTTATTCCATTTTGAAATAGGAAAAGATTCCCCCAAATCAGATTCCCAACTACATTCCACCTGTGATTTGTCACTAGTATTAGGGATGTCCATTAAATTCTTATAAATTAAAGATGCAGAGGGAGAGTTACATAAAAACGATTTTGTGATAGGAGGTGAAGAGGTGAGTATGTGATCAGATGATAAAGTGTTATAAGAGGTTTGAGCGACTGCAATCAGAGACATATATTTGGATTCGTATGAAGAGGGAAGAGAAAAGCGGGATTGCATTGTTGAAAAAGGAAGACAAACACCATCCTGAAAAAGTTGATGAGTCCACTTAAGGCCATGAGATAACCAATCTTTCCAGAAAATAAACCTGTTATTACGTTTGATATTTTTATTATACCAAATCAATGAATTTAAGAATTGTGTGCGATCATCTTGAACAGAAGAGAAGAGTGGATGGAAGATAGTACGGGCGTTTTTGAGGATAGGAAAAGATAGCGAGATAGGAGGATGAGAAAGAGAGACATATTCTTCAAAAGAAAAAGGGTGAAAAGAGCATTTTTCAATATTTACCCACAGAGGGTAAAGGTTAGAGTCAGTTGCGTTATCAGATAGTAGAAAATATGACTGTTTAAGAAAAAATGCAGTGTGATAGGAGTGAAAATCAGGAAAATTGACTCCACCCATGTGTTTAGGATTTTTGAGTTTACAAAGAGACATTCTAGCTGTTTTGTTCTGCCATAAAAATTTCAAAAGAATACTATATATGTTCCTATAGAAAAGTTTAGGAATATTAATTGGGATATTGGATAAATAAAACAGTATTACCGGCACAAGCATCATTTTTATAGAGTCGAGTCTACCCCACCAGGATAAAAATAACGGATGCCATCGTGACGTGGAAAAAGTTAGAAGTGATAATAATTCTTTAAAATTTGAAACAACCGTATCTTTAATAGAAGGATTAAACCATAGTCCAAGATATTTAATTTTAACTAGATTCCAGTAAAAGGAAGAAGATGAAAAGTCAGCATGAAAGCAGAATTTGTTTAGGGAAGAATTTCGCACTTGTCAGCATTAAGTTTATAACCTGAGACAAGAGTGAAATTGTTTACCTCTGAAAGAAATGCTGGCAAGGACGTTTGTGGATTGAAAATAAATAATAAGATGTCATCTGCATAGACTGAGAGTTTTAACTGATTGATACCATAGGGGAAAATTATAATGTTTGTATTCGATCGAATTTTTGTTAAAAAAGTTTCTAGGGCAAGGATAAATAAAAGTGGAGAAAGTGGGCAGCCTTGTCGAACTCCTCTATGAAGAGGAAAAGAAGGAGATACAAGTCCATTAGCTAGAATGAAAGACCTAGGAGAAGAATAAAGCAGAGAGACATAATTGATTAATTTTGGGCCAAAACCGAACCACGCAGGTGTTGAAAAGATAAAGGACCAACTGACTCTATGAAAAGCTTTTTCAGCGTCTAATGAAATTGCTGCTAACGATTTTTTATATGATTTGGATTTACTTAAGACGTTAAAAAATAATCGGGTATTATCGGATAAGTGCCTTCCCTTAATGAAACCACATTGTTCTTTTCCAATTAAGTGGGGCAATAAACAATCTAATCGAAGGGCAAGAATTTTCGCAAATATTTTATCATCTAAATTTATTAAAGAATTGGGTCTGTAATTTTTACACAGTGTGCGGTCTTTGTTGTCTTTAGGGAGAAGACAAATTAAAGCCTCCTGAAAAGATCCTCCCGATTGCTGGGTGGAGATAAAGAATAAAAATAATTGGTGCAATTTCGGAATAAGAAGTTGGGAAAAATGCGTGTAAAATTCAATAGTGAAACCATCCGGTCCTGGGGCTTTCCCCTTTTTAATACACTGGATAGCGGTAAGGATGTCAGAAGGTTGAATATCAGCTTCCAAAGAAGAGAAATCTACCTCAGGAGAAGAAGGTGGGGAAATAGAGGATAAATATTGAGTAATATCAGATTGTAGAGAAGGAGATTCAGGAGTATAAAGATTTTGGTAAAAATGAGTAAATTCTAAAAGAATGTCCTCATTCTTATGAACCATAGTATTGGTTGAGGTTAAAATTGATTCAATTTTAGTGCGTTCTTTTTTGATCTTAAGATAATTGGCAAGAAGATTACCAGCTTTGTTTTGAGCACTATAATATTTAGCACTAGACTTAAGTAAATATAAATATAAATTAGCAGATTCAGTTGAAAGTTTATTAAAAGCAAATTTGGCCTTAATAAGTTCACTCAAATTAAAGGGAGCCCGTGTAGAATAATAAGAGTGTTCCAGTTGTTTAATGTGTGAATTAAGTAATTGTATGGTTTGAGAGGAAGATTTCCGCTTCTGGGCAACAAACGAAATAATGAAGTCTCTAGAGGCAGCTTTAAAAGTGTCCCAAATATGTTGAGGAGAGGTATAAGGAGATGTATTTTCTATAAAAAGGTGTCAGCAAATTTCTGAAATGCAGGTGTGAATTTAGGATCCAAGAGAAGGAATTATTAAATCTCCATCTCCGAGTTCCTTCAATGGGGGAGTAAGTCCAGATCTAAGGATACAGGGGCATGGTCTGAAATTAAGATAGATCCTATGTCAGAATGGGAAAGATGTTGGGAAAGGGCTTTAGAGATAAATAGGTAATCTATACGTGACTGAGAGGAGTGGACCAGAGAGAAGTAAGTATATTCTTGGAGAGTGGGGTGACATAATCTCCAAGCATCAACAAGGGATCTTTGAGTTATAGTAGAAGTAAATTGAGTGTGAATGGGAGAGGGAATAAATTTGGAATTAGAATGTCTATCTATAAAAGGATCAACAACCATATTACAATCTCCACCAAGGATCAGATAGTCATCAGTATATGTCATCAATTTAGATAAAATTTGGGACCAAAAGAGCTTGTCAGGAGTAGTGGGTGCATATAAATTAAGAATGGTCAAAGGGATTTTATTAATTAGTAAGGAAACAGAAACCCATCTACCATCAGAGTCTGTATCTTGGTGCATAAGTTGGACATCTAAACGTTTATGACAAAGAATAGCTACACCATTCCGTTTTCCAGAACCAGGGGATGCAAAAACATGACCCACCCATTGACGTTGAAGCTTAGCTATCTCTTTACTTGTCACATGAATTTCTTGCAATAAAACGATATCACCTTTCAACCCAGCAATATGTGATAAAACCCGTTGTCGTTTTATGGGAGATCCTAAACCTTTAACATTCCAGGATATAACTTTTTAACGACATCTAAAAATACAAACAATTAAAAGAGCTTGATATGAAAAAACTACATTTTAGCAAAATACAATAATGCAATATAAGTAACTTTCCCCCGTAAGAGGAAACCACTAGAGTAACAGTATAAATAAAAGAGGATATAAAGTAGGAAATATAGCGACAAAAGATTGAGTACAAAGTGCTAGTGCAAAAGAAAGAGGGAGGCCAGGAAAAAGAAAGGGAAAGGAGAGAAGAGAAGGATAGAAAGGAAAAGTTGAAAAATACATAGAAAGATGAAAAAAGCGAGCCAGGAAAGAGAAAATATGATAGAGGAAATACTTTGGAGGAAAAACAATACAGAGAAAAAATAAATAAAGAAAGACAAAAGGACATACCACGAACAAATAATGAACATGAGGGTGGTGGAGCCACATAAGGAAGACGGCACAGTCAGGCGGGAAGCCCCAGGACGGACACGGGAAAGGGAGACACCATCCAGGCGGGAAAAGGAATCACATATTGGAAAACCACGACAATCTGCACCTGATAGTAAAAAAGAAAATGGTTATAAGAGGTACAACAAAACACCAATAAACAATATCAATAGAAGTAAAATGTATATATTAACAAACAACAAGAGGCACAACAAGGGAACAATAGAAGATAACAATATAAGTAGAATATAGATAATAACAAACGATATCAAACAACAAGGAAACAATCAAATCATCGATGAACGAGAGACATCCATGTTTTCTTCTATGCAGTTATCTAGGAAATGTTGTAGGCGAGCAGGATCTTCATAAGTGGTGGTTTTATTGTTGTAAGTCACTTTCATAAGGCAAGGATGGAACAAACCATATCTAGCGTTCAAATTATGAAGAGCAGGTCGCATGTCCAAAATTTTTTTTCCTTCTGTCAGCTGTCGCTTTGGCATAGTCCTGAGTGAAGAAGAGACTGGATCCTTGCCAGGAAATGTTCTTTTTATGTCTGGCAGCATGTAATACCTTAAGCAAATCGGTGTATTCCAAAAAATATAGAATAATACCTCTTGGTCTGGTTGAGGAGGAAGATGAACGCGGGCTTTGACCCAAGCGATGAGCTCTCTGGATATTCAATTTTGGAGTGTCAGGAAAACCCAAAAGACGTGGGAGAAAGGATTGAAAAAAGGAAAGAGGCTCTGAACCTTCGAGACCTTCTGCAAGACCATAAATGCGCAAATTGTTGTGTCGATTACGATTCTCCAAATTTTCCACTTGCTGTTTGAGGTGAGAAATCTCTAGTTGCATAGAAGGCATTTGATTGGTGATAGCCTGAACAGAGTCAACTCGTCTTTCCAAGTGATGAACATTTTGTTCTATATGTGACCATTTGTCCTCGAAAGCTTGGAGACGGATATTAGTTTCCTCCATGTAAGGATTGAGAGCACGTAGTTCTTCAAGAATTAGCTCGATAGAGATTGGTGTTGGAGAAGTGGAAGGAGAAGGTGGGTCCTTCTTGACACGTTTGCCTGACACAGTCGATGAGGTAGGCACCTTTTTTGATGACGATTTAGAGGTAGTGTGAAGTATAGTAGACGATGCGCCACCAGAGGCAGAGGGACCAGAGTCTAAGTCATCCATATTTTCCTGTAGGATACTAAAGGGATTATAGTCCTCTAAAGCGGAACAATCAAGAGGAGTACCAGTAATTCAGGTAGAGCGAGCAGTTGCCATGACGAACGCAGCAACAGGAAGATCCTTATAAAGTAAAAGACGCGTTTAGTACACACTGCTTAGTAGAGACAGAAAGTCAAAAAATACCTCAGGAAGCAGCTACTGCGAAAGACGTTGAGTTCCCAACATTAGTCTTCATCAGAGAGCATAAATGGTGAAAAATAGGCAAAACATGGCTAAGATGGAGAATGCAGCTTGAGGAAAAAAGTCAGGTGGCGAAAATATGAGAAACAAAATGGCGGCCGCAACTAATGAGGCATGACCGAGCGGGAAGAAAAAATACAAAAAACGCTCACCCCAGACATATGTAGCCACTTCAATGAGCACAGCAGCAGTCCATAGCATTCACCAGTGAGTATAAATGACAATAATAAGGCAAAACATGCCTAAGTTGTAAAATGCAGCATGAGGGAAGTGTCCGGGCAGCGAAAGCGTAAAAAACTAAATGGTGGCCGCAACTAATGAGGCGCGGCCGAGCGGGACGAAAAAAGCACAAAAACGCTCACCCCGGACACATGTAGGCACTTCTATGGGCACAGCAGCAGTTCCTGAGTGCCAGCGTGTGGTTTATGAGGCTGGAGAACAAGTAGAACTGCCAGGAGGAGATCCGTCCCCCGGCGCCGTCACGGAGCTCTACGCGAAGGCGGCCATCTTCACAGGCGCCGAAGCCACGCCTCCCAGACATATCTAATCCTAATAACTACTGACCCATGACCAGCTACCCAGTTCTTAGCTAAACGCCTTGTATGGCAACCCAATTGTAAATATACATGTGAGAAAATCAACTACTTGGAGATTTTCAGTCAGGCTGTTAGCTTGGGCAGAGCCCACACACTGCTGGGCTCCAACTAATTAATAGTGATATCATCAACAGCCTACAGAGTGGACAGTCATGTGTGTCATCTTTATGCAGGATCTTACACTATTGATCCTCATACCATCCACCTCTATAGACTTAGGGCCTGATTATGAGTTTGGCAATGTGAGAGCGGGGCGGCACGCCACTGCCCCACTCCCATACCGCCAAACCTCACCGCCAGCCGCTCACCAGATTGCAAGTTTTTGATTGGTCTGGCGAGCGGTCCTTCGGTGTTCCCATAGCTGTGCCTATTAAAAAGGCATCGCAATGGGTAGGCCAAAGCCCGTTCCTGCACGGCATGGTTGCAGGCACATGTATGATGACACATTTTCAGTGGGAATGACACTGCTTCCTTCCATATATTTGCCTGTCCTAAAGTAACAACAAAGATCCAAGGCCAAATTACGTAAACTGTTTCAAGTGGCACCACCTGACTGTATCTGTACAAAGTTGTGCACAGAAATGTTGACTTTTACTTGGTATATAATGCAGTGTTTAATTTGGTCTTCCGCTTACCAGTCAACCTTTTGCATTTGCTTTATAAAATTATGTAGCAATATAAGAAAGTGTTGGACATCACTTTGTAATTCCAGAGCACTGCAGCATTTGTTAACCAAGTCCAAGCCAAGCAGGAGCACGGAAAGTTTGAGTGTGACTTGACAGTCACTGCTGTACTCGTTTTCACTGATATGGCAGGGCAGACAGGAGGTGATCATTACCTGTGTGTGAAGGCACAATCTCCAGTCTAATTCGTTTAGTGTCCATCTGGCCACTTTCACAACATCAGTTTAAGGCCCATGCAGACACAGTGACCGAAGGATGAAGCAAACAAGCTTTGATGGTGTCACACAGCTCACTATATTAACTGTACTGACTCTCATTCAGTGGGACCATATGTATGTATGAATGTGGTATTTCTATAGTGCAAACCTAGCCAAGAAGCAGCAGAGCTCTGTATATGGTCAAAGGCAAGGTTAAAGTCAGAGAGTAATAGGAGAAGAAGCTGAGTTGTGGATGGTTAATACATTATTATGTAGTGTTCTTTAATGAGAAAAGTCTTCAACTCAAAGCTGTAACTAATACTAAGCAATCCTTGTACATCCATGACCCCATTCCCAGTTGATGTGGATGTGGCCTAAAGGCTAGGGTGGTCGACCTCTAATCTGGCGAACCGGGTTCGAGTCTCGGCAATGACGCTCAACATCCTGTGATTCTGGGCAAATCACTTAATCTCCCTGTGCCGAACAAAAATGAATGTGTCCGTCTGTAACGAAACTGGTGCTCATGTAAAGCGCTCTGACACCCGATACCTTCGGGTCAAGTTTGCGCTATATAAAACTCCCCCGGGGAAAAAAACCTCTTTCCTAAATTGGAATAGCATTGGGGTTGGTCCTGAGTGTGAGAAGTTGGCCTGGCATATGCTGTCCA
Organism: Calotriton arnoldi; assembly: GCA_963921515.1. Taxonomy (NCBI): domain Eukaryota; kingdom Metazoa; phylum Chordata; class Amphibia; order Caudata; family Salamandridae; genus Calotriton; species Calotriton arnoldi. Next base: position 304,079 of record CAWUFW010015402.1, on the reverse strand, counting down.
CTAATTATAGTGGGCACCGTGCACCAGTCCAAATCGACTCTTATGGTAGGTAGGTTAAAGACAACCTTATTGAAAGCTATCCTAGTGGTAGCTATGGAGAGCAGCCTTCAGGCTAAGTCTTGAAGGAATGTAAAGCAGCTTGTTTTACCAGTCTATAATCTCTTGAGTGACCAAATGAAAGAGCACCACACCAGGTATATATTCAAAATATATGTATTTATTACTAAACACACCCCTCTAGTCTCTTTATGAGGCTAGAGTTCGAAGTACATAGGTTATAAGATCTTAAATCACAGTAATAGCACAAATACACGTTTGGGCCCTAGGGGCGTACCAAACCATATACCAATAAAGTGGTATGCGAACCACGACTGAACTAGACACTAGGCCTAGAGCCTCTAGAAGTGCTTGGACCACAAGGAACCACCCAAGGTAGTGACACAGGGGACCCACGGGAGACGCGTGCAGTGTAAATACACAACCGCGATACGCCGTTAACTTCTATGGAGAAAGTCGGGATCGGGAAAATAGAGGAAAGGGACACTTAAAAGAGGACTAGGACAAAACCCTTTGAGATCTAGGACTTTGAAGAGTCTCTACCCACGGGAGCACCGGAGTACTCGTGTTACCTCACCCAGGGAAGCCGGGTGCATAGGTGCCTTTCGGGGTCGGGTTTCGTCGTCGTTTCTTATGGCGATCTGCTGCAAAGTGCTGCTGGCGACCAGGAGAAAAGTGTCCGGGTGGATCCAAGAGTGGATCGGAGTTCTGAAGAACCTGAAAGCAGAGGGGACAGAGTCTGGGTCACTAGCCAGTGACCAGGAAGGCGATGGACAGATGCCCACCGATGTCGAGTGCTTCAAGTTCGTTGACGGTCGTCTTGACTCTTCAGCCACGAGGTCCGGGAGGTGTTGTCGGCGACCAGGAGCAGGATTCGGGCTGTTGCTCGATGTCTGTCGAGTGCAGAGGTGTCGGCGACCAGATTGGACCCAACAAGCCTTGGCAACGGCAAGTCTCGAGTAAGATGTAGATCGTCGATGATGCAGACCAGCAAGGTCTGGGGAACTCACCCAGCGAGGGTAAGTGAGGGCAGGCCTGGAGCAACCAGACTGCCAAGTAAAGAAAAGATTGGCCTTCGTTAAGGGCTACTAGCCAACGGGCTAGCGACCGCGAAGGAGCCTCGTGATGCCGCACGTGGAGCTGGCTTACAGGACACTCGTGGAGTGGGGGCCAGTGATCTTCGGTGCAGGTGGTGCTGGAGGCTAGGGCTACTCGGAGCCCAAAGCACGACTTCTTGGGAGACCCAGAAGATGGTGCACTTGCAAGTGTGCTCGGTGTCCAGGGGTCACGGTCTCAAGTCACCCACGATAGCCACGGGCCTCAGCTTTGCTGGGGACTCAGGGTAGCCTCGGGGAAGTCTGAGAATCCACCTCTGGTGATGCGATGACTTCGGCGTCCGACGGGAGCTTCAGTGATGCGAACCGGACAGATGCTTCTTTGGTGCCTGCCAAGCAGGGGAGTCACTCCTTGACCCCAAGGGAGATTCTTCAGTCCTCTAATCGTGAGTAGAGCGTCGAAGGTCCAGGATTCAGTTTCAGAGTTTCGTCCAGGTATAATCTAAAGTCCTAAGGACTGGGTTCCTACCTTTATTCTAAAAATAGGGGATGGACTACTCTGTGGCCCCACCTATGGGTGGGTCAGGGCAGAGGGTGGCTACACCCCTTTCCCTTTGTCCAGTTCGCGCCAAAGCAGGGGCTGCAAGCACCTGATCCGGTTTGAACTGGGGTATGCACAGGGACACCAAATGTGCCCCCAGTGCAGGACTTCAAAGCACCCGAAAGTGCTCCCGCCCAGCCCCAATACACATTGTCCTGTCTGGGGAGGTGGTCACACCTCCCTGGGACAGGAAACCTATTGTCCAGGCCTCCCCTGCCGGAGTTTCGTCCAGCAGCAGGAGGCCAGACTCGTGTCTGTGGCAGCAGCATCCATTTTGTGATGCCAGGGCTCTGGAAAGAAGTTACCGGACTCGTCAGAGTTAACATGCCTTTCCCTCTAGAAGGGTGGAATGCTACCCCCGCCGCCAGGATTGGCGGGGGGTAGTATTCCAAGATGTTTGACACCAAACACGACATGTTTAGGTGCAGCCATTCCATAGTTAGCATTTTACCGCGAGGATATAATGCGTTTAAGAGTATATGGTCAGGCTGCACTACAAACAGCATCAGAGATGGTCTCCGAACGCTGCAGAGGGGCCCTGCTCATGCAGGGGCACCCTCTCACATAGGAACCATGCACTCTGCCTTTAGGATTGATAAGGCCTGCCTTAGGAGTGACTTATAGGTTTATATGTGTGTATGCATTTAGTGATATAGGTAACCTATACCACAGCAAGGGGTGCATGCACCACCTTACCCAGGCTGCAGTAGCAGACCTGTGGTGTCAGTTTGGATGGCCTACCAGGGGTGGCATAATACATGCTGCAGCCCCTGGCAGGCCTCTGAGGTACCTATGCCCTTGGTACATAGTATACCATATACTAGGGACTTACAAGGGCACTCCAGATCCCAATCAGTGATGTGCCTAAGGCACATGGAGACCCTTTTAAAGAGGAAACAGCTAGGCTGGGGTTCTGAATAGCAGGGCCCCAGCCAGACTAATGTCGAAAACCAGTGAAGTATCAGCAAAAAGTGGGGGTACCCATGTGAAGCAGATCCTACTCTCCTACACAACCCCCCCAAACGTAGGGACATTAAACTAACCTTGCCCAGTTAAGTCTTCATGTTCTAAGTGGAAATACCTAGAGAGTCCATCTGCATTCGCATGGTTACTCCCAGGCCTATGTTCCACTGTAAAGTCCATCCCCTGTAGGGAAATGGACCACCTAAGCAGTTTGGGGTTTTCACCCTTCATTTGTTTTAGCCATAAGAGGGGCTTATGGTCTGTCTGAACCAGGAAGTGTGTACCAAACAAGTATGGCCTCAACTTCTTCAGAGCCCAGACCACAGCAAAGGCCTCCCTCTCTATGGCTGACCAACGTTTCTCTCTAGGGGTCAGCCTTCTGCTAATAAAAGCTACTGGCTGATCCTGACCTTCTTCATTCAATTGTGACAGTACAGCCCCTACCCCCAATTCAGATGCATCAGTTTGAACAATGAACTTCTTGGAGTAATCAGGACTCTGCAGAATTGGAGCAGTGCACATGGCCTGCTTGAGGTCATCAAATGCCTTTTGACAGCTAACTGTCCACTGAACCTTTTTGGGCATTTTCTTAGAAGTTAAGTCATTCAAGGGTGTCACTATTGATCCATACCCCTTGACAAATCTCCTATAGTACCCAGTCAGGCCTAAGAAGGCTCTCACCTGAGTCTGGGTAGTGGGAGCAGTCCAGTCCATGATGGTCTGGATCTTGCTCTGCAAAGGTTGAACCTGGCCTCCACCCACAAGGTGGCCCAGGTACACAACCTGACTCTGCCCTATCTGGCACTTAGTGGCCTTGATAGTCAGGCCTGCCTTTTGCAGGGCCTGTAAAACATTCCTGAGGTGGACCAGGTGATCCTCCCAGGTGGAGCTAAAGACAGCAATATCATCTAGATAAGCTGCACTATAGGCTTCCAGTCCTGTGAGAACTGTGTTCACCAACCTCTGGAAAGTGGCAGGTGCATTTTTCAGACCAAAGGGCATTACCACAAATTGATAATGCCCACTAGGGGTTGAAAATGCTGTTTTGGGCTTTGCAGTATCAGCTAGTCTGATCTGCCAGTAGCCAGCTGTTAGGTCAAATGTGCTGAGATATTTGGCAGAGGCCAAAGTATCTATGAGCTCATCTGCCCTGGGTATTGGATGGGCATCAGTCCTAGTGACTGCATTGAGACCCCTGTAGTCTACACAAAACCTCATCTCTCTTTTTCCACCACTGGTGTGAGGTTTAGGTACTAGGACTACTGGACTAGCCCAAGGGCTATCTGAGGGCTCAATCACTCCCAATTCCAACATCTTCTGGACTTCAGTCCTGATACAGTCCCTGACATGGTCAGGTTGCCTATAAATCTTGTTTTTAATAGGCAGACTGTCCCCAGTGTCCACTTCATGAGTGCACCAGGTGGTCTGACTGGGTGTCAGTGAAAACATATGTCTAAACTGATTGAGGACTTGCCTGCAATCAGTTTGTTGCTGGGTAGTGAGGCTGCCTGCCAAGGCTACACCATCAACTGACCCATCGTCAGGGTTCTGTGAGAGCAGGTCAGGGAGTGGGTCACTCTCTTCCTCCTGCCCTTCATCAGTAGCCATGAGCAAGCCCATGTCTGCCCTGTCCACATATGGCTTAAGTCTGTTGACATGGAGAACCCTTTGGGGACTCCTGGGTGTTCCCAGGTCCACTAAGTAAGTGACCTCACCCTTCTGCTCAACAATAGTGTGGGGTCCACTCCATTTGTCTTGGAGAGCTGCTGGGGCCACTGGCTCCAACACCCACACCTTCTGTCCTGGCTGGTAAACAGTCAGAACAGCCTTTGGTCATGCCAGGCCTTTTGAAGTTCCTGGCTAGCCTCAAGGTTTTTGGTTGCCTTTTTCATGTACTCAGCCATCCTGGAGCGGAGACCAAGTACATAGTCCACTATATCTTGCTTTGGGGGCTTGAGAGGTAACTCCCATCCTTCCTTCACCAAGCACAGTGGACCCCTCACAGGGTGGCCAAACAGAAGTTCAAAAGGGCTGTAACCAACCCCTTCTGAGGCACCTCCCTATATGCGAATAAAAGGCAGGGCAAGAGTATGTCCCATCTACGCCTAAGCTTTTCTGGGAGCCCTTTAATCATGCCCTTCAAGGTTTTGTTGAATCTCTCAACTAAACCATTGCATTGTGGGTGATAGGGTGTGGTGAACTTATAAGTAACTCCACACTCCTTCCACATTGCTTTTAAGTACCCAGACATGAAGTTTGCACCCCTGTCTGATACTACCTCCTTAGGAAAGCCCACTCTTGAGAAGATTCCCAGGAGGGCCCTTGCCACTACAGGTGCTGTAGTGGTCCTGAGGGGAATAGCTTCTGGGTACCTGGTGGCATGATCCACTACCACCAGGATAAACCTGTGCCCAGAGGCTGTTTGGGGATCCATGGGACCAACAATGTCAATCCCTACCCTCTCAAAGGGCACCCCCACCACAGGTAGTGGTATCAGGGGGCCTTTGTAGTGCCACCTGCTTTGCCACTGGCTTGGCAGGTTACACAGGAGCGACAAAACTCCTTACTGTCTTCAGACATGTGGGGCCAGTGAAAGTGAGGGACAATTCTGTCCCAAGTCTTGTTCTGGCCCAGGTGTCCTGCTAAGGGAATATCATGGGCTAGGGTCAATAGGAAGCCCCTGAACTTCAAAGGTATTACCAACCTCCTGGTAGCACCAGGCTTGGGGTCTCTACTCTCTGAGTACAGGAGTCCATCATCCCAATACACTGTATGGGGACCACTAGCTTTCCCAGCAGCCTCAGCAGCAGCTTGCTGTCTGAGGGGTTCAAGGGAGGGGCAGCTCTGCTGCTCCTGGCTCAGATCTGCCCTAGAAGGTCCCCCTGTCCCCAAGAACTCAACCTGGTCAGGTTCAAGTTCCTCTGGGACAGTTCCTTCTTCAGGGCTGAGATCATCCCCCTCAAGGGACTGATCTTCCTCCTGAGCCAAGGGGGAAGGCACTGCCTTAACCCTACTACTCCTCCTCTTGGAAGGCACTTGGTCCATTCTTCCAGAATCCAAGGCCTGTTCAGTGCTAGACATTTTGGCTTGTGACCTGGTCACAGCAAACACATCTGCAGGGATCCCCAGCATTTCTGCATGGGTCCTGAGCTCCACTTCTGCCCAAGCAGAAGTCTCTAAGTCATTGCCAAGCAAGCATTCGACTGGTAGGTTTGCACTTACCACAACCTTCTTAAGGCCAGTTACCCCTCCCCAGGAGAAGTTAACAACTGCCAGAGTATGGTCTGTTCTGACATTGCTAGCATTGGTCACTTGGTACATCTCACCAAGCATAACTTGCCCAGGTAGCACAAGGTCTTGTGTCACCATTGTGACACTTGCCCCTGTGTCCCTAAATGCCAAAGCCTCACGTCCATTGATTAAAGGCTGTTGTCTGTACTTGCCCAGATTACTGGGACTCACAGTGGAGGTCACATCCATGCCTCCATCACAGACTAACACAGCCTGAGTCAGTTCCCTGACTAAGTCAGAGCCCAACTCAGTTCCCAGGGTGAACCCTACTAAACCCTTTGCTGGAGCACTTCCACCAACTGTACTAGGGGGAACAGGTGCCTTAGGGGCATTGGTGGGTGCTGGACTGGAGTCTTTGGACTTGGTGCAATCACTGGTCCAGTGGGTCTTTTGCTTACAGACCTTGCACCATGGTTTTCTTTGGCCTTTACCCTTGGTAGACTGGGAATCCCCACCAGAAGAAGATTTTTGGGGGCCTGATGAAGACTTTTGATCTTTACCCTTCTCCCCACCCTTGTCAGAGTTCTTAGCATCTTGCTTCTTGGTTTCCCCACCTTGGTTCTGTACCTTCTGCTTCACCCTGGTTCTGACCCATTTGTCTGCCTTCTTTCCCAATTCTTGGGGAGAGGTCAGATCAGAGTCAACCAGGTACTGATGCAACAGCTGATTTTGACAGTTATTAAGAATCTGCTCCCTCATTATCAGATTATACAATCCTGAGAAGTCACACACCTTACTGCCCATCAACCAGCCTTCCAGAGCCTTGGCAGAACAATCCACATAGTCTACCCAGTCTTGAGTCTGTGCTTTTTGGGTGTCTCTGAACTTCAACCTGTACTGTTCAGTGGTTAGGCCAAACCCATCAATAAGAGCACTCTTCAAGACCTTGTAATTGTCAGCATCCTCCTCTCTAACAGTGAGGAGCTTGTCTCTACCTTTGTCAGCAAAGGAGAGCCACAAGATTGCTGCCCACTGCTCCTGAGGGACCTTCTGTACTTTACAGGCCCTCTCTAAAGCAGTTATCCATTTGTGGATATCATCCCCACTCTGGTAGGGAGGGACAATCTTGCTCAGGTTCCTATGGTCATAGGACCTTTCCCTATCTCTAGGGACATGGCTGCCACCATGGGACTCTAGTCCCAACTTTCTTCTCTCTCTAAGGAGATCTAGGGATTCTCTATCTAAAGCCAATTGCTTCTTCCTGATCTCTAGTTGAGTTTCCTCATACTGGACCAGTCTCTTTCTTCTCTCATGAGAGGATTCCCTCCTGTGAGAAGAAACAGAGCTCCCTATTGAGGTGCCAGAGTGGTTAGACTCCTGAGAAGGAGACCTAGACTTTCTGAGCACACTCATAATCCTTCCTGGGGGACAAAGGTGTGGTTCTCTAGATCCTCATCTTCATCTTCCCCAGAAGGGATTGGGTTTTCCAGGTCAGGGTCATTGTCACCCTCCTGGTCAGTTTCAGAGGGGGGCTGGGGGTAGTGGTACCCCTGGTCCCTTCCTCATCTGCTGGCCCACCCTCTGCTCCTACCCCTTCAGTCTCTGAAGACTTACTAAGATCATAAGCCACCAACAACTCCTGGAGGTGTTGGGTGGTGGGACTTTGGCCTGTCCTTAATTTCCTCACGTTACACAAAGCTCTCAGTTCCAAGAATGGGAGTGTGTCATACTTGGAGGGGGAAGCTCAATGGCTTCCTGCAGGGCATCTTTGGATCCTGCTTTTAAAGACATTACTAGTGTGGTGTGGTGTATGCACTACCTACTCTAGTGTGGCCTACTAAACTCTCTTGAGTTGTAGAAAGGGTTGTGCTATCCCTTAACACACAACTCTAAGTTCAGTAGAACTTACTGATATTCTAAGCTTAAATTATATGTACCTTAGGTACCTTTAGTGGTTTTCAGTTGATCAATTCAATTGAGATTATCTGGTAAAACAATAGCAAGCTGGAATCCCACACGCTGCACACCAATGTGAGAAGTTGGCCTGGCATATGCTGTCCACTAATTATAGTGGGCACCGTGCACCAGTCCAAATCGACTCTTATGGTAGGTAGGTTAAAGACAACCTTATTGAAAGCTATCCTAGTGGTAGCTATGGAGAGCAGCCTTCAGGCTAAGTCTTGAAGGAATGTAAAGCAGCTTGTTTTACCAGTCTATAATCTCTTGAGTGACCAAATGAAAGAGCACCACACCAGGTATATATTCAAAATATATGTATTTATTACTAAACACACCCCTCTAGTCTCTTTATGAGGCTAGAGTTCGAAGTACATAGGTTATAAGATCTTAAATCACAGTAATAGCACAAATACACGTTTGGGCCCTAGGGGCGTACCAAACCATATACCAATAAAGTGGTATGCGAACCACGACTGAACTAGACACTAGGCCTAGAGCCTCTAGAAGTGCTTGGACCACAAGGAACCACCCAAGGTAGTGACACAGGGGACCCACGGGAGACGCGTGCAGTGTAAATACACAACCGCGATACGCCGTTAACTTCTATGGAGAAAGTCGGGATCGGGAAAATAGAGGAAAGGGACACTTAAAAGAGGACTAGGACAAAACCCTTTGAGATCTAGGACTTTGAAGAGTCTCTACCCACGGGAGCACCGGAGTACTCGTGTTACCTCACCCAGGGAAGCCGGGTGCATAGGTGCCTTTCGGGGTCGGGTTTCGTCGTCGTTTCTTATGGCGATCTGCTGCAAAGTGCTGCTGGCGACCAGGAGAAAAGTGTCCGGGTGGATCCAAGAGTGGATCGGAGTTCTGAAGAACCTGAAAGCAGAGGGGACAGAGTCTGGGTCACTAGCCAGTGACCAGGAAGGCGATGGACAGATGCCCACCGATGTCGAGTGCTTCAAGTTCGTTGACGGTCGTCTTGACTCTTCAGCCACGAGGTCCGGGAGGCGTTGTCGGCGACCAGGAGCAGGATTCGGGCTGCTGCTCGATGTCTGTCGAGTGCAGAGGTGTCGGCGACCAGATTGGACCCAACAAGCCTTGGCAACGGCAAGTCTCGAGTAAGATGTAGATCGTCGATGATGCAGACCAGCAAGGTCTGGGGAACTCACCCAGCGAGGGTAAGTGAGGGCAGGCCTGGAGCAACCAGACTGCCAAGTAAAGAAAAGATTGGCCTTCGTTAAGGGCTACTAGCCAACGGGCTAGCGACCGCGAAGGAGCCTCGTGACGCCGCACGTGGAGCTGGCTTACAGGACACTCGTGGAGTGGGGGCCAGTGATCTTCGGTGCAGGTGGTGCTGGAGGCTAGGGCTACTCGGAGCCCAAAGCACGACTTCTTGGGAGACCCAGAAGATGGTGCACTTGCAAGTGTGCTCGGTGTCCAGGGGTCACGGTCTCAAGTCACCCACGATAGCCACGGGCCTCAGCTTTGCTGGGGACTCAGGGTAGCCTCGGGGAAGTCTGAGAATCCACCTCTGGTGATGCGATGACTTCGGCGTCCGACGGGAGCTTCAGTGATGCGAACCGGACAGATGCTTCTTTGGTGCCTGCCAAGCAGGGGAGTCACTCCTTGACCCCAAGGGAGATTCTTCAGTCCTCTAATCGTGAGTAGAGCGTCGAAGGTCCAGGATTCAGTTTCAGAGTTTCGTCCAGGTATAATCTAAAGTCCTAAGGACTGGGTTCCTACCTTTATTCTAAAAATAGGGGATGGACTACTCTGTGGCCCCACCTATGGGTGGGTCAGGGCAGAGGGGTGGCTACACCCCTTTCCCTTTGTCCAGTTCGCGCCAAAGCAGGGGCTGCAAGCCCCTGATCCGGTTTGAACTGGGGTATGCACAGGGACACCAAATGTGCCCCCAGTGCAGGACTTCAAAGCACCCGAAAGTGCTCCCGCCCAGCCCCAATACACATTGTCCTGTCTGGGGAGGTGGTCACACCTCCCTGGGACAGGAAACCTATTGTCCAGGCCTCCCCTGCCGGAGTTTCGTCCAGCAGCAGGAGGCCAGACTCGTGTCTGTGGCAGCAGCATCCATTTTGTGATGCCAGGGCTCTGGAAAGAAGTTACCGGACTCGTCAGAGTTAACATGCCTTTCCCTCTAGAAGGGTGGAATGCTACCCCCGCCGCCAGGATTGGCGGGGGGTAGTATTCCAAGATGTTTGACACCAAACACGACATGTTTAGGTGCAGCCATTCCATAGTTAGCATTTTACCGCGAGGATATAATGCGTTTAAGAGTATATGGTCAGGCTGCACTACAAACAGCATCAGAGATGGTCTCCGAACGCTGCAGAGGGGCCCTGCTCATGCAGGGGCACCCTCTCACATAGGAACCATGCACTCTGCCTTTAGGATTGATAAGGCCTGCCTTAGGAGTGACTTATAGGTTTATATGTGTGTATGCATTTAGTGATATAGGTAACCTATACCACAGCAAGGGGTGCATGCACCACCTTACCCAGGCTGCAGTAGCAGACCTGTGGTGTCAGTTTGGATGGCCTACCAGGGGTGGCATAATACATGCTGCAGCCCCTGGCAGGCCTCTGAGGTACCTATGCCCTTGGTACATAGTATACCATATACTAGGGACTTACAAGGGCACTCCAGATCCCAATCAGTGATGTGCCTAAGGCACATGGAGACCCTTTTAAAGAGGAAACAGCTAGGCTGGGGTTCTGAATAGCAGGGCCCCAGCCAGACTAATGTCGAAAACCAGTGAAGTATCAGCAAAAAGTGGGGGTACCCATGTGAAGCAGATCCTACTCTCCTACACAACCCCCCAAACGTAGGGACATTAAACTAACCTTGCCCAGTTAAGTCTTCATGTTCTAAGTGGAAATACCTAGAGAGTCCATCTGCATTCGCATGGTTACTCCCAGGCCTATGTTCCACTGTAAAGTCCATCCCCTGTAGGGAAATGGACCACCTAAGCAGTTTGGGGTTTTCACCCTTCATTTGTTTTAGCCATAAGAGGGGCTTATGGTCTGTCTGAACCAGGAAGTGTGTACCAAACAAGTATGGCCTCAACTTCTTCAGAGCCCAGACCACAGCAAAGGCCTCCCTCTCTATGGCTGACCAACGTTTCTCTCTAGGGGTCAGCCTTCTGCTAATAAAAGCTACTGGCTGATCCTGACCTTCTTCATTCAATTGTGACAGTACAGCCCCTACCCCCAATTCAGATGCATCAGTTTGAACAATGAACTTCTTGGAGTAATCAGGACTCTGCAGAATTGGAGCAGTGCACATGGCCTGCTTGAGGTCATCAAATGCCTTTTGACAGCTAACTGTCCACTGAACCTTTTTGGGCATTTTCTTAGAAGTTAAGTCATTCAAGGGTGTCACTATTGATCCATACCCCTTGACAAATCTCCTATAGTACCCAGTCAGGCCTAAGAAGGCTCTCACCTGAGTCTGGGTAGTGGGAGCAGTCCAGTCCATGATGGTCTGGATCTTGCTCTGCAAAGGTTGAACCTGGCCTCCACCCACAAGGTGGCCCAGGTACACAACCTGACTCTGCCCTATCTGGCACTTAGTGGCCTTGATAGTCAGGCCTGCCTTTTGCAGGGCCTGTAAAACATTCCTGAGGTGGACCAGGTGATCCTCCCAGGTGGAGCTAAAGACAGCAATATCATCTAGATAAGCTGCACTATAGGCTTCCAGTCCTGTGAGAACTGTGTTCACCAACCTCTGGAAAGTGGCAGGTGCATTTTTCAGACCAAAGGGCATTACCACAAATTGATAATGTCCACTAGGGGTTGAAAATGCTGTTTTGGGCTTTGCAGTATCAGCTAGTCTGATCTGCCAGTAGCCAGCTGTTAGGTCAAATGTGCTGAGATATTTGGCAGAGGCCAAAGTATCTATGAGCTCATCTGCCCTGGGTATTGGATGGGCATCAGTCCTAGTGACTGCATTGAGACCCCTGTAGTCTACACAAAACCTCATCTCTCTTTTTCCACCATTGGTGTGAGGTTTAGGTACCAGGACTACTGGACTATCCCAAGGGCTATCTGAGGGCTCAATCACTCCCAATTCCAACATCTTCTGGACTTCAGTCCTGATACAGTCCCTGACATGGTCAGGTTGCCTATAAATCTTGTTTTTAATAGGCAGACTGTCCCCAGTGTCCACGTCATGAGTGCACCAGGTGGTCTGACTGGGTGTCAGTGAAAACATATGTCTAAACTGATTAAGGACTTGCCTGCAATCAGTTTGTTGCTGGGTAGTGAGGCTGCCTGCCAAGGCTACACCATCAACTGACCCATCGTCAGGGTTCTGTGAGAGCAGGTCAGGGAGTGGGTCACTCTCTTCCTCCTGCCCTTCATCAGTAGCCATGAGCAAGCCCATGTCTGCCCTGTCCACATATGGCTTAAGTCTGTTGACATGGAGAACCCTTTGGGGACTCCTGGGTGTTCCCAGGTCCACTAAGTAAGTGACCTCACCCTTCTGCTCAACAATAGTGTGGGGTCCACTCCATTTGTCTTGGAGAGCTGCTGGGGCCACTGGCTCCAACACCCACACCTTCTGTCCTGGCTGGTAAACAGTCAGAACAGCCTTTTGGTCATGCCAGGCCTTCTGAAGTTCCTGGCTAGCCTCAAGGTTTTTGGTTGCCTTTTTCATGTACTCAGCCATCCTGGAGCGGAGACCAAGTACATAGTCCACTATATCTTGCTTTGGGGGCTTGAGAGGTAACTCCCATCCTTCCTTCACCAAGCACAGTGGACCCCTCACAGGGTGGCCAAACAGAAGTTCAAAAGGGCTGTAACCAACCCCTTCTGAGGCACCTCCCTATATGCGAATAAAAGGCAGGGCAAGAGTATGTCCCATCTACGCCTAAGCTTTTCTGGGAGCCCTTTAATCATGCCCTTCAAGGTTTTGTTGAATCTCTCAACTAAACCATTGCATTGTGGGTGATAGGGTGTGGTGAACTTATAAGTAACTCCACACTCCTTCCACATTGCTTTTAAGTACCCAGACATGAAGTTTGCACCCCTGTCTGATACTACCTCCTTAGGAAAGCCCACTCTTGAGAAGATTCCCAGGAGGGCCCTTGCCACTACAGGTGCTGTAGTGGTCCTGAGGGGAATAGCTTCTGGGTACCTGGTGGCATGATCCACTACCACCAGGATAAACCTGTGCCCAGAGGCTGTTTGGGGATCCATGGGACCAACAATGTCAATCCCTACCCTCTCAAAGGGCACCCCCACCACAGGTAGTGGTATCAGGGGGCCTTTGTAGTGCCACCTGCTTTGCCACTGGCTTGGCAGGTTACACAGGAGCGACAAAACTCCTTACTGTCTTCAGACATGTGGGGCCAGTGAAAGTGAGGGACAATTCTGTCCCAAGTCTTGTTCTGGCCCAGGTGTCCTGCTAAGGGAATATCATGGGCTAGGGTCAATAGGAAGCCCCTGAACTTCAAAGGTATTACCAACCTCCTGGTAGCACCAGGCTTGGGGTCTCTACTCTCTGAGTACAGGAGTCCATCATCCCAATACACTGTATGGGGACCACTAGCTTTCCCAGCAGCCTCAGCAGCAGCTTGCTGTCTGAGGGGTTCAAGGGAGGGGCAGCTCTGCTGCTCCTGGCTCAGATCTGCCCTAGAAGGTCCCCCTGTCCCCAAGAACTCAACCTGGTCAGGTTCAAGTTCCTCTGGGACAGTTCCTTCTTCAGGGCTGAGATCATCCCCCTCAAGGGACTGATCTTCCTCCTGAGCCAAGGGGGAAGGCACTGCCTTAACCCTACTACTCCTCCTCTTGGAAGGCACTTGGTCCATTCTTCCAGAATCCAAGGCCTGTTCAGTGCTAGACATTTTGGCTTGTGACCTGGTCACAGCAAACACATCTGCAGGGATCCCCAGCATTTCTGCATGGGTCCTGAGCTCCACTTCTGCCCAAGCAGAAGTCTCTAAGTCATTGCCAAGCAAGCATTCGACTGGTAGGTTTGCACTTACCACAACCTTCTTAAGGCCAGTTACCCCTCCCCAGGAGAAGTTAACAACTGCCAGAGTATGGTCTGTTCTGACATTGCTAGCATTGGTCACTTGGTACATCTCACCAAGCATAACTTGCCCAGGTAGCACAAGGTCTTGTGTCACCATTGTGACACTTGCCCCTGTGTCCCTAAATGCCAAAGCCTCACGTCCATTGATTAAAGGCTGTTGTCTGTACTTGCCCAGATTACTGGGACTCACAGTGGAGGTCACATCCATGCCTCCATCACAGACTAACACAGCCTGAGTCAGTTCCCTGACTAAGTCAGAGCCCAACTCAGTTCCCAGGGTGAACCCTACTAAACCCTTTGCTGGAGCACTTCCACCAACTGTACTAGGGGGAACAGGTGCCTTAGGGGCATTGGTGGGTGCTGGACTGGAGTCTTTGGACTTGGTGCAATCACTGGTCCAGTGGGTCTTTTGCTTACAGACCTTGCACCATGGTTTTCTTTGGCCTTTACCTTTGGTAGACTGGGAATCCCCACCAGAAGAAGATTTTTAGGGGCCTGATGAAGACTTTTGATCTTTACCCTTCTCCCCACCCTTGTCAGAGTTCTTAGCATCTTGCTTCTTGGTTTCCCCACCTTGGTTCTGTACCTTCTGCTTCACCCTGGTTCTGACCCATTTGTCTGCCTTCTTTCCCAATTCTTGGGGAGAGGTCAGATCAGAGTCAACCAGGTACTGATGCAACAGCTGATTTTGACAGTTATTAAGAATCTGCTCCCTCATTATCAGATTATACAATCCTGAGAAGTCACACACCTTACTGCCCATCAACCAGCCTTCCAGAGCCTTGGCAGAACAATCCACATAGTCTACCCAGTCTTGAGTCTGTGCTTTTTGGGTGTCTCTGAACTTCAACCTGTACTGTTCAGTGGTTAGGCCAAACCCATCAATAAGAGCACTCTTCAAGACCTTGTAATTGTCAGCATCCTCCTCTCTAACAGTGAGGAGCTTGTCTCTACCTTTGTCAGCAAAGGAGAGCCACAAGATTGCTGCCCACTGCTCCTGAGGGACCTTCTGTACTTTACAGGCCCTCTCTAAAGCAGTTATCCATTTGTGGATATCATCCCCACTCTGGTAGGGAGGGACAATCTTGCTCAGGTTCCTATGGTCATAGGACCTTTCCCTATCTCTAGGGACATGGCTGCCACCATGGGACTCTAGTCCCAACTTTCTTCTCTCTCTAAGGAGATCTAGGGATTCTCTATCTAAAGCCAATTGCTTCTTCCTGATCTCTAGTTGAGTTTCCTCATACTGGACCAGTCTCTTTCTTCTCTCATGAGAGGATTCCCTCCTGTGAGAAGAAACAGAGCTCCCTATTGAGGTGCCAGAGTGGTTAGACTCCTGAGAAGGAGACCTAGACTTTCTGAGCACACTCATAATCCTTCCTGGGGGACAAAGGTGTGGTTCTCTAGATCCTCATCTTCATCTTCCCCAGAAGGGATTGGGTTTTCCAGGTCAGGGTCATTGTCACCCTCCTGGTCAGTTTCAGAGGGGGCTGGGGGTAGTGGTACCCCTGGTCCCTTCCTCATCTGCTGGCCCACCCTCTGCTCCTACCCCTTCAGTCTCTGAAGACTTACTAAGATCATAAGCCACCAACAACTCCTGGAGGTGTTGGGTGGTGGGACTTTGGCCTGTCCTTAATTTCCTCACGTTACACAAAGCTCTCAGTTCCAAGAATGGGAGTGTGTCATACTTGGAGGGGGAAGCTCAATGGCTTCCTGCAGGGCATCTTTGGATCCTGCTTTTAAAGACATTACTAGTGTGGTGTGGTGTATGCACTACCTACTCTAGTGTGGCCTACTAAACTCTCTTGAGTTGTAGAAAGGGTTGTGCTATCCCTTAACACACAACTCTAAGTTCAGTAGAACTTACTGATATTCTAAGCTTAAATTATATGTACCTTAGGTACCTTTAGTGGTTTTCAGTTGATCAATTCAATTGAGATTATCTGGTAAAACAATAGCAAGCTGGAATCCCACACGCTGCACACCAATGTGAGAAGTTGGCCTGGCATATGCTGTCCACTAATTATAGTGGGCACCGTGCACCAGTCCAAATCGACTCTTATGGTAGGTAGGTTAAAGACAACCTTATTGAAAGCTATCCTAGTGGTAGCTATGGAGAGCAGCCTTCAGGCTAAGTCTTGAAGGAATGTAAAGCAGCTTGTTTTACCAGTCTATAATCTCTTGAGTGACCAAATGAAAGAGCACCACACCAGGTATATATTCAAAATATATGTATTTATTACTAAACACACCCCTCTAGTCTCTTTATGAGGCTAGAGTTCGAAGTACATAGGTTATAAGATCTTAAATCACAGTAATAGCACAAATACACGTTTGGGCCCTAGGGGCGTACCAAACCATATACCAATAAAGTGGTATGCGAACCACGACTGAACTAGACACTAGGCCTAGAGCCTCTAGAAGTGCTTGGACCACAAGGAACCACCCAAGGTAGTGACACAGGGGACCCACGGGAGACGCGTGCAGTGTAAATACACAACCGCGATACGCCGTTAACTTCTATGGAGAAAGTCGGGATCGGGAAAATAGAGGAAAGGGACACTTAAAAGAGGACTAGGACAAAACCCTTTGAGATCTAGGACTTTGAAGAGTCTCTACCCACGGGAGCACCGGAGTACTCGTGTTACCTCACCCAGGGAAGCCGGGTGCATAGGTGCCTTTCGGGGTCGGGTTTCGTCGTCGTTTCTTATGGCGATCTGCTGCAAAGTGCTGCTGGCGACCAGGAGAAAAGTGTCCGGGTGGATCCAAGAGTGGATCGGAGTTCTGAAGAACCTGAAAGCAGAGGGGACAGAGTCTGGGTCACTAGCCAGTGACCAGGAAGGCGATGGACAGATGCCCACCGATGTCGAGTGCTTCAAGTTCGTTGACGGTCGTCTTGACTCTTCAGCCACGAGGTCCGGGAGGCGTTGTCGGCGACCAGGAGCAGGATTCGGGCTGTTGCTTGATGTCTGTCGAGTGCAGAGGTGTCGGCGACCAGGTTGGACCCAACAAGCCTTGGCAACGGCAAGTCTCGAGTAAGATGTAGATCGTCGATGATGCAGACCAGCAAGGTCTGGGGAACTCACCCAGCGAGGGTATGTGAGAGCAGGCCTGGAGCAACCAGACTGCCAAGTAAAGAAAAGATTGGCCTTCGTTAAGGGCTACTAGCCAACAGGCTAGCGACCGCGAAGGAGCCTCGTGACGCCGCACGTGGAGCTGGCTTACAGGACACTCGTGGAGTGGGGGCCAGTGATCTTCGGTGCAGGTGGTGCTGGAGGCTAGGGCTACTCGGAGCCCAAAGCACGACTTCTTGGGAGACCCAGAAGATGGTGCACTTGCAAGTGTGCTCGGTGTCCAGGGGTCACGGTCTCAAGTCACCCACGATAGCCACGGGCCTCAGCTTTGCTGGGGACTCAGGGTAGCCTCGGGGAAGTCTGAGAATCCACCTCTGGTGATGCGATGACTTCGGCGTCCGACGGGAGCTTCAGTGATGCGAACCGGACAGATGCTTCTTTGGTGCCTGCCAAGCAGGGGAGTCACTCCTTGACCCCAAGGGAGATTCTTCAGTCCTCTAATCGTGAGTAGAGCGTCGAAGGTCCAGGATTCAGTTTCAGAGTTTCGTCCAGGTATAATCTAAAGTCCTAAGGACTGGGTTCCTACCTTTATTCTAAAAATAGGGATGGACTACTCTGTGGCCCCACCTATGGGTGGGTCAGGGCAGAGGGGTGGCTACACCCCTTTCCCTTTGTCCAGTTCGCGCCAAAGCAGGGGCTGCAAGCCCCTGATCCGGTTTGAACTGGGGTATGCACAGGGACACCAAATGTGCCCCCAGTGCAGGACTTCAAAGCACCCGAAAGTGCTCCCGCCCAGCCCCAATACACATTGTCCTGTCTGGGGAGGTGGTCACACCTCCCTGGGACAGGAAACCTATTGTCCAGGCCTCCCCTGCCGGAGTTTCGTCCAGCAGCAGGAGGCCAGACTCGTGTCTGTGGCAGCAGCATCCATTTTGTGATGCCAGGGCTCTGGAAAGAAGTTACCGGACTCGTCAGAGTTAACATGCCTTTCCCTCTAGAAGGGTGGAATGCTACCCCCGCCGCCAGGATTGGCGGGGGGTAGTATTCCAAGATGTTTGACACCAAACACGACATGTTTAGGTGCAGCCATTCCATAGTTAGCATTTTACCGCGAGGATATAATGCGTTTAAGAGTATATGGTCAGGCTGCACTACAAACAGCATCAGAGATGGTCTCCGAACGCTGCAGAGGGGCCCTGCTCATGCAGGGGCACCCTCTCACATAGGAACCATGCACTCTGCCTTTAGGATTGATAAGGCCTGCCTTAGGAGTGACTTATAGGTTTATATGTGTGTATGCATTTAGTGATATAGGTAACCTATACCACAGCAAGGGGTGCATGCACCACCTTACCCAGGCTGCAGTAGCAGACCTGTGGTGTCAGTTTGGATGGCCTACCAGGGGTGGCATAATACATGCTGCAGCCCCTGGCAGGTCTCTGAGGTGCCTATGCCCTTGGTACATAGTATACCATATACTAGGGACTTACAAGGGCCCTCCAGATCCCAATCAGTGATGTGCCTAAGGCACATGGAGACCCTTTTAAAGAGGAAACAGCTAGGCTGGGGTTCTGAATAGCAGGGCCCCAGCCAGACTAATGTCGAAAACCAGTGAAGTATCAGCAAAAAGTGGGGGTACCCATGTGAAGCAGATCCTACTCTCCTACACTGAGGGATAAGGGGATGTTGTCCCAGATCCTGAGTGTATAGATGGAAAAGGCCTGTTGTCTTGTTTTTTTTTCCTTTTTACATTTCTTTGTGCCCTGGCTTCAGGTATGCCAAGGACCCCCAGCGCTGTTCAGTGTATCTGCAAGATAAGTTGGGTTGCTAGTTGTGATGGCTCTGTAAATAATGCAGCTAGCTTTGTAGATGGTACGGACCAGCAAGGGGAGCCAATAGAGTTCCTCCAAGGTGGGGGTGATGTTATCATATTTCTTCAGGCCCTGTATGAAATGTGTTGCAGGTAGTAGAAGGCCCCAGAGAGGTGCCAGTTTGCAGCCAAATGCCACAGGGCAAGGACTTAATCAGCAGTTCTGAAGTTGCTTTTTGGAACAAACGGTTTGACTTTCTTTAGAAGAGAGAGCTAGTGCCAGGCCGTCTTCGTATTTTTTGTAATGTGTTCCTTCAGTGAGAGTTTGCTGTCCAGAGGTTGCCATACTGTTTTTACTGATGCAGGTGGGTGGATAGGAGTAAAGAGTCTTGTGTGGATACATGCACAACTACCAGCTTGATTGGACCAATGGCTATCTAACTAAACCCACGACTTATGGTTAAGCCCCCATGCAACACAGAGGCAGAAGGAAGGAACAGGAAACTTTGATGATAATGCAGTGTATTACCTCCACGTCCCTCTCGCTTATCTCCATTACGCAATGAGGCTCCCGTGCCTCGTAGACACACCCCCCTACCAATATAAAAAGGAACCGTCCCCTCCACAATACCTGTTCTTTTGTGTCTGTAGACACGGTGGGGTGGGTGCGGTGCGCTCACTCTAGTGTGGGTTTGTTCTTTTGAAGATCGTCTTTGTGGTTGGTGTCTGATGCTGCCTTTTTTTGCCGCGTGGTGCGGCATGTTGCTGCTGGCTGCGGTGTGTGTTCTGCATCAGGGCATGCGCTGTACCCGTGCTCTGGCGTTCTTGGTGCTGATGGCCATGTCTTTCAGGTATAGGGGAGTGGGTCTGCCTAGGGGCGGTGGCTCTGGGCTCCTTCCTGGTCCTGTTTCTTGCTGGGCCGCAGGCCTGCGCTGCTGGCCTCCGGCCGGCTTGTGGGAAATTACCAGTTGCTGACTGGGGGCTTTTCTTGTCTCCTCCTCTCTGCTGAGAGTTGTTGCCGGTGATATTGGCGCCTTCTCCCCTATGTTGCTTGCCTGAATGTTTCAGCTTCGCAACGAGGTTGGCGGTGCCTTCTTTTGGTCAGGGTGGGCGTGGCCTGTTGTCTGGGCTGATTTCCACCGGCCTTAGGTTTGCTGTGTCTTTCTCCGGCCGGGGTGTGTGTGTCTGCCTGTGTGTCAGCCGCACAGTGGGCAGTTGGGGGCTCGGTCGTTGCACGGGCGTAGGTGGCATCTTTGTGGGGCCTGCGGCACTGGTGCAGTTTTCGTATGCGCTTGTTGTTCTGTGGCGCCTCTCTGTTCCTGCTGGGTCAGTCACACGGTTTTGGCATCTCCCGGCTGGTTCCCTGTTGGGGGCTGGCACGGGGGATGCCTGTCCCCCTTTTTTCTGTGGCCAGGGGTGCTGTCTTGTGTCTCCTGTGGCACACATGGGGTGGCTGCATCTGCTCGCGGTGCGACAGACTTCTCCCTGACTTTGTGCTGGTTTAGTTCTCCCGGCCGGAGGTCTGCCGTGCCTTTCTCCGGTGGGGCAATGTTCCCAGCTCTCTGCTTCTGTCATTGGTGTTTTGGGGAATATTTCTGGCTGGTGCTGGTTTGTTACTGTGGAGCTTTTCTGTTTGGTCTGTGTGGGACTGCTTCAGCCCTCTGCTGTGGCTCCCTGAGTGTGGCTCTTCCTCCGCATTGCTGTGCATGCAGTCCTGGTGCGAGTTTGTCGTGTGCAATGTGTTCCATTGTTGCCCTGCATCACGCCTCTTTATTTGTGCTGGTGTTGCGGCAGGGGGGGGGGATGCTCGGTTTTGGCGTGTTCTGGCCTATTGGGTTCCGGTTGGGACGCATGGGGTGGTTGCCTCTCTCCTTTCATTGTGTGGCCTGGGGTGCTCCCGTGGCCCACGTTGGGGACAGTGCCTGTTCGCGGTGCGGCTGGTGTGTTTCCCTGGTTTGTGCTGGTTTGGTTCTCCTGACCGGAGGTCTGCTGTGCCTTTCTCCGGTGGAGCACTGGGGCCGGTTTCTCTCTCCGTGGTGTTTGGGTGGGTGCTTGTGGCTCCCTCCGGCTTGTTTCCCTTTGGTACGCCTTTGTGGGGTGCATTTGTTGGCTGTTGGTGGGGCAGCGGCCTCGTGTGGGCTCCATGGGCCTGGTGCCTGTCTCTTGCTTGGGCTTGGCGTTTGTGCCAGGGGTCCCGGTCCTGCCTCTGGGGTTGGTGCGGGCCTGCTCCTGCGCGGGTTGGTCGGCCTCTGGTCTTTGGCTGTGGCCTCTTGGAGAGGGTGCCTGGGCCTATGGCTGGTCCCCCCTGACTCACTTGCTCTCGTCTGTTCTCGGATGGGGTTGCTTTGCTGCTTTGGGCCTTGGGTCTTGCCGGGTCCTCTTTGTGGCTTTCCCTGTCCGCCTGGCCTTTACTGCTGGGTTTTGACACTTTCCTTCCTTGTGGGTGCTTGTCCTCTGGCCGTGGCTGCGGTGACTTCCCTTGGTCCTGTCTACCCATGTCTGGCATTGCTCTGTTCCAGGTGCGGGTTCGGCTCTGCCGTGGTTCCTGGGTTTTGGGGCCTCCTTCGCCTGCGGCTGTCCCTGGGCTTGTTGCTGCGCTTCGGATCGGTGCTCTGGCAGTCGCTGTGGCTTGTTGAGCCCCTCAGTGCAGGTGCTGCTACTTTTTTGGCCCTTCTGTTTCATGTGCTGGGCCTCTCTGCCTCTCTGGTGGGGGTCTGTTGGTGGTGGATGCCGTGCTCCTTTCCCTTTGCCTCTCCGTTCGTCTGGGTTGGATGTCCTTTTTTATTGTATGTATCGCGGTGCTACGTCTTTTGTTGTTGGGTTGTTTCCTGGCAGGTGGGCTGTCCTTTTCCCATTGCTTGGGGGTTTTCCTGTGTTCTGCCTCTGTGTCTGCATTGTGGTGCTTGCAGGCCTGGCGCTGTTTTTGCTGGGGGCGTCCCCCAGGCTGCTGATCGTCAGTGATGGATGCTGGGCAGGCTTTCGTGCCGGCCTTCCTCTGCGTTTCTGCGCTTCCTCTGCTCTCATCTTCCTATGGGCTGTGGTGGTGGGGTGCTGTGGTTGCTTCTTCCTGCCTGGCTGTTCCGTATTGAGTCCGCCTGTTGGCTGTTTCTTGTACTGGGGCTCTTTGCCTGCTGTTCCGGTGGTTTGCCGGCCTGTGGTGGCTTGTTGGTCTTTTGCTGGCCTCTGGTTTTGGCCTAGTCTGCCTTGTTGTGCTGGTGGGGCGTATGTACCGGTTTCCCGGGTGCGGTTGTCCCTTCCTGTGGTCTTCCGGGGTTTTGCATCGGCAGTTCTGGTTGTGGGGGTCTGTGTCCTGTGGCCATTCGACCATGGTTGCTCCTGCCCGCTTCTGTTCTCGGTCGTTCTGCACCGTCGGGCCTGGTTCGTTCCTGGTTGAGTATCTGTCTGGGATTGCCAGGTGCTGTGGGCTTCGCTGCCTCCTCTGCTCTCCTGGCCTGTGTGCTGTGTTTTGTAGCTTTCTGTGGTCCGGTTTGGACTTTGCCCTCTTCTGTTCCGTGGTGGGGCTGTGCTCTCCTGCTTCTCCCTTTTCTGGTCAGTTGGGGGCGGCGCTGTGGCCCTGTTTGTTCCGCTTGGTTCCTTCTTGACCCTCTTGTTGCCTCTGCTTCTTTTGGTCTGTGGGGCGCTGGGGTCGGCCTCCTCTGCTGTCCTGGCCTGCTGGTTCCGGGTTTGGTGTCCGGTTGTTTGGTTTCCCGGGCTGTCGGACTTGGTTGCCCGCCTGGTCCTGTTGGTGTTCTACCGGTTCCTTTTCTGGCTTGCCTGCCTGGGTCCCCTGGGTTTTCCCTGTGTGCAGTTCCCCATTCCTCTTCCTTCTGTGGGGCGGTTTCTGCCCGGATGGGGTTGGCGACTGTTTTTCTGCCGTGCTGCGGGTCCCTCGGGCTGGGTGCCTGGTCTGGGTTGTCCTGGGCTGTCCTGGGGCTGGTTGGTGGCGGTGGGTCATCCTGCTGGGGGCTTGCCTTTCCCTCCTGTGGGTGTCTTGGCTCGATTCAGGGCTCCCGGCTCTTCCTCCTCTCTGTTTGGGGGTGCCTCCCTGCTCCTGTGCCTTGGCGGGCCGACTTGGTTTTGCCGGGGTTGGGTCGGCGGTGGGGTGTTTGCAGTCTGCACTGGAGTCTTCGTGCCTGCCTTCTTTTTGCTGGTGGCGTTCCTGCGGATCCCCTTTTGTCCGTGTCTTCTGTGGATTTTTGGGGGTTCGCTGTGCTCCCTGGGCCTTTCTGGTTCCTGTCGTGTGGGCTGTTACCTGTGGTCGCCTGGGTGTGGGGGCTGTTCTGGCACCTTCTTTACTCGGTTCACCACTTTGATTTATGGCTCTTGGGCGGTTGTCTGTTTGGGGGGTGGTTGCCCTGCGGTTTCCTTGCCATGCGGGCCTCTTGGTGGCTTCCCTCTCTTGGCCTTGTTCTGGGGTTCTGGTTCAGTGGGGGGAGGGGGGTGTCTGGTTGTGCTGGTGCTTCCGGCCTGTCCTGTTCCTTTGGTCCCTCTGTGCCTACGGTGGCTTGGTACGTACAGGTATTGTGGAGGGGAGCTGCCTTTTTATATTGGTAGGGGGGTGTGTCTATGAGGCACGGGGGCCTCATTGCGTAATGGAAATAAGCGAGAGTAGGACTAGGAGTAATGTGATTACCGGGAAGTAATATAAACATTCTGTTTACTGTCCTGGCTCCCTCCACTGAGCTTGACTACCGACTGTTTCTTTGTGATACCAGAGTGGCAGACAGGAAGTCATCCAATGGCCTGATTGGTTCAACTCTGCCCAGCTGCACTCATTAATTTTAGGAGCCAAGGTGTAGCTTTAGCGATGCGTCACTGGCATGCTTCCTCCTCGACTGGACGGTGGTCAGGGGCCAGAGATTCCGGTCAGATAGTCTTAGAACTTGTTTACAATTTGATGTGCCTTTCATAAGTCTATTTAGACAAGAGGCATTGTATTTATAACTTTGAATGTTATGCTATCTGAACTTTAAGGCTATAGGGATATTTTATTCTCATTATTAATTTACATTTGAGTGTTATTCCCTCATCTTCACTGCATAATATGGCCGATACTATCTATGTTGAACGCTCGTGTCGTAAGTTAGACCACAAAACAACAGCTTCGTAATCAGTGATACATACCTAGTAAGTGTTACAGAGCATATTAACCTCGTGAATATTAACAAGCCAAAAGAGTATTTACCTTGACTAGTTTTCTCTTCACTCAGCACATCTTAAAAAGAGGGAGAGTAGTTCCACCAGTGCTCCTTGCCTGGAAGGACAGAGGGCCCATTGATGTAATCAGATATTGAGCATGTACTTATGTTCGTCTCTCCCTCTCGTCCGTCAATAAACAGGACATTCCACGTTTTCAGTCTGATTTTTTATTAAATAGCATTTTTATTAGCGTTTTTTTCGTTTAACATCTTACAGTGTTATTTCCGGACCCTGCATATATATATTTGTACATTACAGTTGTTCCGCACACAGAGGGGAAAGTAGAAGAACAAAAGACAGATAGCTCATATTTCAGACCGTTTCCGTGTACTGTATGTAACTTTCCCTTTCTAATTGCTCTTGTTCTATGATAAACAATAAACATGTTCCCGGTGTAATAGTATTCTGTGTATGGAGTTTGTAGTGTTTGCTAATGTCCTCTTTATTTTCCCTTTGAATCTCTCTTTTGTTTTTTCTTTGCATATGATAAACTTATTCAACCAATAACAGCTACTCTAACCTGGGGTCACACTTACATATTTCTCTCTTTACAATAAATTGACTCATAATTCCAGTCTCTCCCCTACTACTGGCGGGGGGGGGGGGGAGGGTTAATGGGGGTCGGGGGAGGGAGAGGGCCCCTGTTGACGACTCTGCTGCCTGTATACTCCATCTCGGGGCCCAGTGAGCCCCCCATGCCCTGTTAGGGTTGAGTGTGATTAGTGTTGGGCCCGGTATCCACTGCAGGGAGAAGGTCCCCAGCAGAGCTCTCAGCATCCCCTGATCCTCTAGTTTCCCACGCCCTCATTACTTCAGACCATGGTTCAGCTAGGGGTTTACACCGTTTGGTTAATTTATCCTCGTGGGCCAGCGCCCTCTCCTCAGCTCTGGCCCAAGTTGAGACCTCCCCCTCCCAGACAGACACTCTGGGGCCCATAGTAGATCGCCATCGACGGGCAATCTGCCTTTTGGCTAGAAGTAAAGCTAGGTCAATGAATCTATGCCCAAGTTTTTTGGCTTTAGGCCTCGGAAATAGTCCTAGCAGGCAAATTTCCGGGAGACATGTCAAGGTGCGTGCCAGGACTCCATTTAGGACCTCTATGAATTTGCCAATATGCCTGATTTACTGCGCAACTCCATAACATATGTGTAAAGTTGGCATCCAGTGCTTCACATCTGGGGCATTTTTGATCTTCGACCCCATACCTAATGTTGAGCCTATGTGGTGTGAAATAAGTCATATGGAGTATATTGAATTGTATACGTTTAAAATTGGCATTCCTGGAGCTCTTCTTAGGGCTCCCTATGGCTTTCTTCCACTCTGCGCCGGTCAGGGGTCTACCAACCAGGTCCTCCCATTTCTCTTGCAGATGAGTCAACGTCAGTTCTTTCATTTCCGTTATTGCCACATGTAGCTATTTTCCAAGGTGTCTGGCAGATCCCAATGTCAACAGCGCTTGGAGAGCCGGGTGTGTGTTGGGTTCATGTGTGTCCCTGCCCCAGAGTGCGGCTAGAGCACTCCGGACACTATGGCAATTTAATAATTGGCCTGGCCCCAGTTCATGTTATTCCAAAAATTCAGGAAGAGGGAGTAATTCTCCATCCTGGTAACAGTCCCGGACTGCAGTCACTCCCGCCCCTGCCCATTGACTCAACTGACCTTTAGTAAAAGGGGAGCCATCACCTGTCCTAGGCAGTCCCACTATAGGTAGGGCCGGTGCATAGAGAACCAAATCCGCTCCACGTTTTGTGCATCTATCCCAGCATCTCAGGGCTACTTTTGACCTCACTCCCATATTTTTTATTTTATACTTGGGATTCAGCATCCTGGGTAGTAGCAACACATGTGGGGGTTGCCTAAGCAATGCCAGTGTCTTCAGCCCCCTCCCGTCTAGCCACTGTGCCAGCCATTGGAGTTGTGCCGTCAGGTAGTATGCCTCAAAATCCGGAGCACCCAATCCCCCTTTTATTAAGGGTTGTCATAGGACCGTCAGAGACACCCTGTTCCAACCACCATCCCATATCAGGTCCCTCAGCAGGGCGTCCATATCCCTGAACCAGCTCTTGGGGCTCACCACAGGGAGATTCACAAAGTAATATAGCAGTTTCCCTCGAAATGGTCCACCTGGCTATAGAATACCTGAATACCCAAATATTTGACAGAGCACGGTGACCAGGTAGGTCCGACCGGTAGGTCCATGGGTCTAGTCAGTGGGGATCTTGCAGGGAAAATCAGGGTTTAACTTGGAGTCCTGATAATGTAGAAAACTCTAAGAGCTGAAACGCTCTCCGTATGTCCTGTGTTCCATCTCTGATATATAAGAAAATATTGTCTGCATACAACGAGATCTTATGCACCGACCCGCCCAGCGTTATTCCATGACTCTCTCCCTCACGCCTAAAGTGTGCCGCCAGGGGCTCCATCGCCAGAGCGAAGAGCAGTGGCGAAAGCGGACAGCCCTATCTTATCCCCCTATATATAGAGTAAGGAGGGGATACCACTCCGCCCATGCGCACCCTTGCTGTGGGTTCTGTGTATAATAAACTAACCCACTGCAGCCATTCGTCTTCCAAGTCCATCATCCTCATCACCTGCAACAGGAAGTCTCATCGCAGAGAATCGCAGGCCTTTTCCAGGTCGACCGCCACCACCACAGCATCTGGGTATTTCGACAGATCTTTGTGAAATAGAACATGGTACAGTCTCCTCAGGTTGTTAGAGGTCGGCCTAGTCGGAATAAATCCGTTTTGATCTCCATGAACTAATTTCTGCATGTGTGGCATAAGTCTGGTGGCCAACACCCTACTAAGGATTTTAAAGTCGAGACACGTTTTCAGTCTGATAATGGATATTTAAATCACTTCTCTCTAATTGAATACATCTCAGCTGATAGGTGCATCTCTCATTTACCCCAAGATTGGACAGAAAAATGTATCTTTTTCATGAAGGATTCTTCCATGCTGGAAACAGAATATGCTTTGCCACAGATGAGTTACTCATTAATATTTCGAATTGGTGCAAGTAGTAAATGAAAAGGTTGCTCCACCACAGATTCATGACCTGTCAGTCTTGAACACGATAAAATGTATTTTGGCTTTCACTGTGAAGCTTATGATGAAGCAATTATCAATCCAAGAGTATTGTTTGAATGGCCATTTGCAGTTATTAATAACAACAGCTACTAGCCATGCAGCTAAATCCTCCATATCATGCCGGTGAGGCACGTTGGCCAAATAATTGTTCTAAGTTCACAATTACATGAGGGAAACACCATGGAATGGGGGAGGAAGTAACAAAGATAGGTGCACATATTATTACAGATTAGAACACCAGAATGTTGAGAGCTCCTTTGAAGACAATGGAGTAGTTTCAGGCTTATAATGGCTGGTATAAAATAAACCCGGAGCTCCACAATACCAATGTTTGTATACATGTTTCTCCCTTTTTAATATAGAATATTCTACTCTTAGTGGGTGGAATGTTCTAATAGCCTTATAACCCTTCTGCCTCAGCTATACCAGTTGTTAAAGGTCCTCTCTCTCGTTATACAGCCTCGCCTGAGGTTCAGGCCTACAACTCGGGTTCAGGGCATTTTCACAACCGAAATAGCCCTCAGCAGCGGGCTATAAAGCTATATGAAGACACTTCATTTAAGTTCAGAAGATTGTTAACAGCCGTTCAGCTTTGATAACTGACTCATCTAGTACTCCTCAGGTCCAACAAACACTAAAGAAACAGACTTTATGAAAATGGACGAAGAAAACACATGATAACTAATCACAAGACAACTGGAGTTGAATTCCCACCAGTGTTTGAAACCTCATCAGCTAAGGAACCCAGTCACGCCTTAAAGTAATTGAATCCTTTGGCCAAAGTGTTTTTTTCCTTCACAACAAAATATTTCTGTAAGCATTCCAGCTACTACAATGGAAAAGTCAACAAACCCACTTCAAGGACCATTAATAATGCATAAATACATTTTGCAATCTGTATCGACTCCCAGAATAGTAACATTACTCCAGGGCGTGCTGAGCAACAAGGAATGGTTGGTCATTTTGTTGGTTGATTTAGTTTCAGGATCCAATGTACTGTACCCTGCAAGCCAGTCACATCAGTTAAGTAGATCCGTGCATTACTTTCTTTAAGGCCACCATGTACTAAAGATTTGAAGTGGCTTAATGCTGTAAAAACAAATAGGAAACGATTACAATGCCGGTCGGAAAGCGCCCGACCGCTAGTCGGAAGCTTTCCAACTGCGGTCGGAGGCTTTCTGACCGACATGGTCGGATTTCGGTCCTACCGCCGAATTACAATGTTGGCGGTCAGAGCGTAAACCTGCTGGCCATTCTGAAGCAGTTGCAACCTGCTCTCGGAGTCTTCCGGCTGGTCGGACCCACACCGTAATCCCCTATGGACTGCGTTTCCGCTGTCGGGATTATGCTGTTGGTTTCTGACAGCCTTTACGTGCTGGCATTTCCGACATGGAAAGGCAGTCGGAAAGTGACTTTGGGGCCCCCTAGTAAGGCCCCCTTGCCTCCGCAGCCTACGGTTGGTGGCCGAGGGGATACCCAGGGGCCCCCTGCAAATCCCTGCACTGTGTGGCAGGCACCATGGGGTGCCTGCCACAGAGTGCAGGGTTTTACACCCCCACCCCCCCATTTCTTAATGGGAGCCTGTATTATGGCTGGTTTACGGCCATAACACAAGCTCCCATAGAGAAATGGGAGTATGTGACTGAACAGTTTTCGGTCGCATCGTAATCAAGTGGTCGGAACCGCCGACCGGTCGCTCCGACTGACATCGTAATCGGCCCCAAAGATGGGACAGATGACGTAAGCCATTCTGTTGTGACTTGTACTTCATTATCAATTTGTGCTCTAATGTGTAACAATATAGATGATAATCCCAGAATGGTTACCAATGTTCTACTGACTCACAAGCTATTTATAACTTTAAATCAAGTAAGTAAGTAAGTTGAAGTTTATTTGCATAAGTTAATTAAAACCATTGCATTACAATAAGACAGCATTTGAAAAGGAACCATTGTTCATGAAGATTAAAAGTTCTGATAAGGTGCAATTGTTATGTGCCATCATTTGACTCAGGGCTTATTTTCATGTTTACAATTGACCGTTACTCTGCGACCGGCTCCATAGGGGAGTGTCACCCATCTGGCTCTTCGAATTTCCAGATCTTCTTTCCTTTCCGGTCTCCTCGTTGGTGCTAATTCTCTTATAAAGTGCTTGTGCTTTACGACTTTGTGAGAGATTATAACAGATTTTTAGTTAAAGTGCAAATGTTATGTGCCATCATGTGACTCAGGGGCTTATTCTCATATTTACTTTTGTCCGTTGCTCTGCGTCCAGCTCTCGGTGAAGGATGTCACCCGTCTGGCTCGTCAGTTGTCCCAATCTTCCTTCCTTTCTGTTCTCCTCAGACACCACGTTTACTGTCGTTAGTCCCAGTTCTCTTATAAAGTGCTTGTGCATATGCATTGCAATTTTATGACAATTTAGAGCAGACTTTTCTTTGAGTAAAACAGTTGGAGGTCTCTGGTATCAATTGCTGCATCCAAGGCAGGGTCTGCATTCTTACAGGGTCCAGTATTTAAAGAAGTCCAGGATCAGCTTTTGGACTATACAAGGGCAAGGTTGAGGGCCAGTGCGGGGCTGAATAGCGTCCCTGATGGATTGTACAAATCTTCCACAGCGGGCCAGGATGTGGGGTTCCTTTTGAGTGAAACATATTGCCGAGGCCTAAAGGCAGGTGCTTGCTTTTTCACTCAGGTATAGTTCCCTGAGAAGGATTCTCCTTTCGGTTGCTAAGGGCGGGCAACAGCACAGAAGGTGTAGCCATGATTCTCGTTTGTAATCACACAGTCGACATGCTCCTCCTGTTTTTTGGTTTGCCCAGGCCCGGTTGAATTCCGCTATGGGCAGTGCCAGCAGTCGCATGTACATGATCTTTATTCTGATTTTGGGGTTCAGTGAGGTGGAGAGGTAAGGCTGAGGTTTGTTTACTAAGTATGAGTCATTTAGCGGGGCCAGGAAAGGTAGTGTTTTTAATGTTGCCTGGTCTTGCAACAACGAAACTAATTGGACTTGTTTGTTGATGCGCTTTTTCCAGATAGCATATGAGATGCAAGGCAGAGCGAGTGCGGTTTATTTATTTCAGTGAAGACCAGGGCTCTCTTGAGCTGCGTGTTCGACGAGGAGCACGTTTTTTTGAATATATCTCTGAGGCAGGTCTTTAAGGATTCCTCTGGGGATTTCAGAATTCGAATGTAATATTTTTGGAAGTCAGCCTTAAGGGTTAGTGTTTGTTTGACCAGTCCAAGCTCCAGCCTGAGTCTTGCCCTGGAGAGATGTTTTGGGAGCTGAAAGATTTTTTTGTAGCCCACGCACTGTGCCCGATCCAGAATTTCCAAGCTGGTGCCCGGGAACGCATGACGCCCATAAGAGAGTGCTGGAAGAAGGGAAGCCTGGATGACTTTTCTAATGCCCTCTGCTGACGGACTTTTTAACTTGTTGTTAAGTTTTATTATGCCATAGGTTATGGCCATCGATGTTTTAGTTAAATCTTTTTTGCGAGCAGAGGGTTGAGCGTATTCTGTGAAACAGACCCCCAGGTACTTGTATTTCTGCACTGAGTTGATTGTCCTGGAGCCTATGGTGCATGTGGTTTGTTTTTTGTGCTTTTGCCGTCCAAGTACAAGGATCTTGGTCTTGTCTGGATTGATGATGAGGTGGTTGGTTGTACTGTACTCGTGTAGGCTGGTCAAAGCACGTTGGAGACCCACTTTGGTGTGATCCATAATGACAATGTCATCCGCGTATTGGAGAATGTGTAGAGGTCGGTGGCCTAGTCGGGGAGGGGCCAGGCAGCTGTTGGAGAGAGCTTTTCCCAGATCCGCTGTATACAGGTTGAAGAGGAGGGGAGCAAGAATGCAGCCTTGTTTCAGACCTCCGGTCGTACAGATTTTAGCTGCAAGAGATGTAGGGCCAGTTTTCACCCGCACCCAGGTTTCCAAGTAGAGGGACGTTATGGCCGTTAGGAAAAAAGATGGAATGCCCCAGTTTGCTAGTTTCTTCCAGAGGGTTTGTCTGTCGACCTTGTCAAAAGCTGCGGTTAGGTCGACAAAGCAGCAAAAAAGTGGAGGTTGATTCGGCTGGGTGGCTTGATGACAAAGGGCAGATAAAGCCATTAAGTTGTCAGCTGTAGCAGCTCCTCCACGGATGCCTGTTTGAAAAAAGGGGAGCAACTCATTTTCTTATGCCCAAGTTTCCAGTTTTTCCAGTAGGATTCGGGCGTATGCTTTTGCTTCCAGGTCTAACAGAGGTATTAGGCGGTAGTTGCTTGGATTTAGGAGGTCTCCTTTTTTGTGGATCGGGCATAGGATTGAGCCTCTCCAAGATTCAGGTGTCTTGCCCAGTATGTGCACGGTGTTGAATAGCGGGGTTAGTAGTGCTGCCCAGCCCTCTGGGGTGGATTGAAAAATTCCTGCAGGAAGTCCGTTTGGGCCCGGCGCCCCACTGGCCTTCATAGATTTTATTAGTTTTACTATTTCCCTAGGTGAAATCGGGGCTTGAGCTTCTTCTACTTTCGGTGAGACAGTGGCAGTGATGACTCTACGGTTGTTTTGCAAGGAACTGGCTCCTCATGTGGCTCTCCCACACTGATGCAGGAACTGCGTTTGCTCTTGGAGGCCCAAGGGATTTTAGAGTGTTCACATACTGCCAGAATCGAACTAGGGATCCTTCCTTGAGCATTTAAAAAAAGAAATTCCATTCAACCTCTTGTTGTGCTTGTTTCAAGGCCCAGACGTTTTTTTTGTGGGCATTCCGTGCTTCTTTTGCAGCCGATAGGTTTCCGGGTGTTGGGTTAAGTTTGAGCAGGCGGGTTTTCGTCCTCAAGTTCTTCCGTGTGAGGTTAATGCTCCATTGCGACAAAGGTTTGTTTAGGTGACTGGGTAACTGTTGATTGCGCTTTGGGGGACCCCTGTGATCCTGGAGTGATACTCCTAAATTTCTGGTCATGAGGTCCCAGTTAGTTAAGAGAAGGTCCCCTGGTTGATTCTGTAGCTGAGGTCTCACCTCGTCGAGCCATTTGGCCACCAGGAGCGAGTGATAAGGTTGCCACTTGATTCTCCTTACCAGGGTCTTTAATTCGTCTCCTGTAGAGTAGCCTAGCTCCTGGCCTGTGTCTGCTATCTGGTGGTTTAAATTCAGACTTATGACCAGAGGATTATGGTCGCTTTCTGTGCTAACTTTAAATCAATATTCTATACATAAAAATCATTTGCTGAGTAAAACCCAGGTATATTTCCACATCCCACTCACTCGTTTATTCTGTCACAAGAGGCAAGAAAACAAGCCTCTAAAGTTATAATGTAGCTGAAGGGGAGGGGAACAAAAAAGATCTTTCATATTTCCAAAGTTCTCCCATAGCCCAAAAATCTGGCCTGCCAACGGGTCTTGGGTCCCAAGTGTCCTCCAGCCTTGCAGTACAATGAAGTGAGCTATACAAGATACATAAGGCTCACATTACAACATTGAGTTGGAAAATAGTGGTGTTGAAATGGTAAGTGGATAAGACGACTGTAGTTTATTTGATAAATATGACATCATTTATTTTCAAGACACATAGCTTTGATAAGATTTGGATTTGACAATTAATTGGCATTTTAATGCCCCCCTCTCTACTCCTCAAAGGTCAGCTGGCTGTTTTATTATGAAGCAGTGCCAACGAGTCTATTGTTGATTCTCCCTCTTATGTGGGAACATAATACCTCCAAAATTAACATTAAAGACAAGTATCTAATTTAATTCAGTTGACATCTGATTTGAGTGATTTAATACCAATCGAGTCTACTCTGGAGATGTTCAAACCAGTTCTTTATGTTCAGGACAAGCCTCCTTTGTGAATATATATATGTCAAAATCAAACTAATATTAGATGGAATGACAAAATTGAGGTGACACCATGTCTAATTTCTTATTGGTCACATTTGGTGAATACTTAACAATACACTCTGGTTTGAATAGCTTATGACGAAGGTAATAGGGCAATCGGTCATCATCTCACTAACCATGTCAATATGGAGGGCATACCAATTGTAGGTTTTGGTAAATGGGCATGCCTCCAAGTCCACCCTTATGGAGACAAAATTAGAGAAAACCATGACTTTTGAACTATTTAATACAAGAACACCTAAGGTCTGGAAATAAGATGACCTTTTGTTATTTTGTCTCCAGTTGTAAAAAAGCTGTTCAGAAAGTACATTGGTATATATCCCCTGGTACTGAATCAATAGTTAACAGTGTGATAGAAAGTACTGGAGGACTTGAGAGTAATCCTATTTTCTTCCATCATGACTGATGCAGATTGACTATGTTCTTTTATATTTCAAGCAAAGTCTTTTTTTGCACAAGGGCCTGATGGTGTGTCCATGTTTATCAGAGCACCTCGACAGCGTGGGCTGAAATATTATCAGCTATGTTTAAGGATAGCATGTTGACTTGTGTCATTGATTTAATTGGCATGGAAGCCTAATAGCCCCACTATATAATAAAAGGAGTCCAAACTTATCCAGTGACATATCCCATAGCCTTGCATGATGCCACTAGCTCTATTTACCAAGGTCGTTTTAACTTACTTGTATAAATGGGCAAAGGGAAATGATGTGATCCCTTCTCAATAAACTGGATTTAAACTCTGCCTCGGTATGGATGAAAACATAGAGGGCCCAATTTGCACATATTTTGCTATGACTTACTCTTGTAGTTCTTCTGCGTTCCAGGAGTGCACCAGTAATTCTGCTGGCTCACTCCTGAAATGTATAGTAAGCCAGGAATACTACAAAAGAAAGTCACACCCATACACCAATTTCTGTGAATCAGGCTCATAGTCTGTATGTATGGTTGCTAATGGAAAGTTGCGTGGGGCACCAAAAGTAAAAGCTGTACACTGCCTCCATAGACTTATCCAGTGCTTTGGACATAGTAGACCCAACAACTCAATAGAGGAAACTGAGAACTTAGGGCAATCCAGATGATTTGCCTAATTGCTCTGATTTTTACCATGCACCACGCGCCAGTTCCTCACTACGCGCTTACTAAACCGTATGCTCCCTTGTGCTAGACACCCTGCATGACCTGTGCGTAAGTGGCCCCACACGTTGGGTTTCCACTGCCATGGCGCTTTGCCCGACGTGGGTTACTCCTGGGGTGCCAGCGGGGCTGCACTTGGGATCGCCAGCTCTCTGGCGCTCACCTGGAGCAGGCCTGCTTCGCACGCCTGGGTAGTCACCGCATTGGGTACTTCCCCCTTGGTTTTTCTACTCAGTCAGTCTCCTGCTTTTAATGCGTGATGTGCGCTCCCTTGATGTACATCTTTGAGGCACACAATGATGCCTCTTATATCTGTCTGATGTATGTCCTTTCTGTTGTTTGCTTGTTTTCTCTCCTAGGTCGCCATCAGGAGCGTTTTTCAACTATTATGTTGTAGCTTTACTGTAGGGTACACAGTTTAGGCCCGCCTTGATTTCATAGAGGGTTCTTATCCCTTTTAATCACTACTCACGTGCACTCAACACCACCTTTTTGTTTTTCTGGTCCTGATGAAGCGCCACGGATCCTTGTGACCACCCAGGCGCGAAACATGTTGGCCTTTTAGTTACCTGGGCACATTGCGCCTATTGGGGTAACATACAACCTACGGGTTTTTTATTCTGACAAGGGTACCGTCACATTAAAACATACCATTTTTGGTAACCCTTAGTCAGTTTTAAACTTTGCACGCACTGACTCACCCTCCACATAGGACTCACCCCACATACCCGCATGCATCAGATAGCAGTTCTTAGAAGATCTCCGCTTAAGTGACCCTTCGGGGGACCCATAGGGCATTGCAGCGCAGGCCCGACGAGGAGCAAAACGCCCGATGATGAAGCATGACATCCGTCGGGGTGTGTGGGGGCAACAAGAGGCAAGACCTGCTCTTCCCTCTTACCAGTGGGTTCTAGGCCTAGGACCCCTTCCCTGTCTCCTTCCTTCCACTCTCTCTTTCCCTTCTCAGTGAGTGGGTGACACTTTGCACCCCTCCTCCGGAACAGTGTCCCCCTGCTTTTGATTTATAGTAAGCCAGGAATACTACAAAAGAAAGTCACACCCATACACCAATTTTTGTGCATCAGGCTCATAGTCTGTATGTATGGTTGCTAATGGAAAGTTGCGTGGGGCACCAAAAGTAAAAGCTGTACACTGCCTCCATAGACTTATCCAGTGCTTTGGACATAGTAGACCCAACAACTCAATAGAGGAAACTGAGAACTTAGGGCAATCCAGATGATTTGTTGAGTATTATTTTGCCCTTCTCATCAACATCTTTATTTGGGTGTCGTACAGATCAAATAATTAACTTATCTGCAAAATCCCAGTGCTCAATGGTTTTGAACAGGGGTGCATTTTAGCACCCATGTCATTTTTGACCTTGATGAGTGCTGTGAGAAGTTTTCCTCTAAAGATTAGCAGGACTCTAATAACTTTTATGAATGTTGATACTCTTGCGTTGTTAGAACTAAATTGAATAGGATTGCAGAGACAATAAAATATGCTAACCACTCATGCAAATCAAACACATTTAATATTAAAGTTTTAGAAGACTATTGCATGACTATTAGGGATAGTAAACAGCACTGCCCACGTGGATGGTGGTTAAATGGGCGGATGTCAGAAATGGTAAATGATTATTGTTGTCTTGGGTTCTTACTTCAAACAATCTTTCTCATACTTCTCACATAAAGGCACAAACTTCCAAAATTACTCAATTGATATGAGAATCCTGTCGTTTTAAAGCAGTGGGGGAAGGTGCTATTGAAATACTGGTGCCAGTTTACCTGGTCAACATGGTGTGGGATGGTTTTATCCGAGGATGGCTAAGCAAGTGTATCTGTTTTTACTGCAAAGTTTTTCCATTGAGAGGATGAGCTTCAATGATGTTTGGTGAGTTTGAGGTTTTGGGGATGTGGCCAAGTAATGTGATATCGGCAAGATATATACCATGCTCCCACAGGTGTATTACGGTCATTGATAGCTAGTGTACATTTGAAGAATCTAAACTTTTGACTTGCCATCTTAAATGAATCAGAAAGTGTTGTCTATAAGAGTATCATATAAATTAATTTTAACCGAGGTGTATTTAACATTTGTTTTATTTCATATAGTTGGATAAAATGGGGCAGATTTACAAGCCCCTTGCGTCACTTTTCCCATGTTAAAAGTGACGCAAAAGTGGCGCAAGGGGCTTGTAAATCTGCCCCAATATTGTTTGTTAATTAGAGGTTTGAACCAAAATCGGTATCTTAGTGCATGATGTACAAAACACTGATCATAATTTTGCGACCAGTGTTTATGCAACCAGTATTTCATTTTGTGATCCGACCGATGGCCTAATAGATTGGTTCACAAAATTCCCATTCAGAGTGAAGGACAATCTGAACTACCTCATGAATATTAATGAAGTAGGTCGCAAACACAACTTTCTTCAATTAGACGTTTCAGAGTGATGGTGGCTTGTTGGGCTCAGCAGACCACCATGTCTGTGACAGCATTTTAATAAAGTAAAACTTTTTTAATGCAGCCCCTTTAGCTTAAAAAGAACATTTTCTTTTTTTAAAAAAAAGTTTGTTTGAGAGTTGGCAATGGTCCTATGGGTCACTGCCTATGCCCCAAAAATGTTTTTTGTTTTAATTCACAAAGGGTTTCCTTTTGAGACTGGCTTACCACCCCAACTTAGGAGTCCAATGTTATGACTGGATTTCAGTCTCAAAACACTGATGCAGCACCGACAACACACCTCTTCCAAACAGTGGGCCCGACTCACAGAACTAATCTGAGACAAAATCCTAAACTTACTACTTTTGGTATTCACAGAAGGCATTTAGTAGTAGTAAAGTTAGGATTTTGTTTTAAGTTTGACTTAAGACAGACTTAAGACAGACTTAAGACAAACTTAAGACAAACTTAGGACAAACTTAAGATAAAATCCTAACTTTACTACTACTAAATGCCTTCTGTGAATATCAAAAGTAGTAAGTTTAGGATTTTGTCTCAGATTAGTTCTGTGAATCGGGCCCAGTGATTCTTACCAGAGTTGCAATTCAGTTTTAGGATTTGGTAATAAATTACAGACTAAAATGCAGATTTTGCAAATTAAATAATTTTTTACTGTTGCAAGCAATCCAACTCACTGTTTGCGACTAAAAACATTTTGCACATCAATCCCTTAGACACTAGATCCAACCTCCTCTCATGAGATCGGTCTAGTGGCGAAGAAACTTAAAAACAAGCTTCTTTAAAGAGGTCTACCTCTTGTGATAGACACCCAGGAACCACCCCTCCCTCTATTCAGAGGGCAGGCCTCACTAAAGACCTTCTCCTGGTCAGCAGACATGGCAAGTACTCTTAAGAGCTACTGGAACTTTGAGTTACACTCCGCCAGCTGAGACCACATTAGTAATCTACTTGACTATGAAGGTTCCAGCACTACGGAGTGGCAGCCTGTCACAAGCCAGCATTTTACAGATCAATAAGTTAAATAAGAAAGTGTATGTAGTTAGTTTCTTACCTCAGGCCTGGGCACATGTTCGGTCCCCAGATGGCCAGGGACCTACCTCCATACATAAGATGCTAAAAGCCTCATTTGTTGATCAAATGCACATACCCAAAGCATATTTATTATAACTTAGATAAGTAACATCTTTTCATTTATCATGATTTACATAAGTGACATATTACAATTTATTATGACTCGTTAGCATTCCTTCATCGCAGTGACTTGTACGTGCATGGAGCATTTTTATTGTGATTTAGGTGAGTGGCCTGTTGATTTTACAGTGGCAGCTTGTGCGTGCGGAGAGCATTTTTATCGTGACTCGTGAGTGACATGTTAATATTAAGGTGATAGCAGGTGCATGCGTGGATCATATTATGACTTACATAAGTAATATGTTTAACATTCCTGTGACACTCTACCATTCAGCAATAAAAGCTGACGTTCAAATGAAGTGGATAAGCAGATACGTGTATGATCAAATAGCAACACATTAAAAACACTGTTTAGGAGTAAAACATTTACAAGCAATTTAGACAGTGTTCTACTGAGAAAGATTTACTTTAAATGCGCCTGTGCAATTGTGTCTACAGTGTAGTACTCCACACTATTGTAATCAAATACATTTCCCCCCACTAAAACATTGGGAGCTATTCACAAAAGACATCTAAGAGTACAAGAGGAAGTACTATGGGGCATATCATCAATGAGCAGCGATAAATATCGCCGAGCTCGCTTAGCGCGATTTTGATTAACGCCGGCTATCGCCGGATTTGATCGCCGAGATATCGCGTTATTTACAACGCTTATCTCCATGGCGATGAAAAATCCGGCGATAGCGGCGAAATGCAGGTTTATCGCTGTGAATCCAGCGATAAACCTGCAGCGATAGGGGAATCCTTAGTAATAGGGAGATGTGGATTTAGCTGTACAATCCACCTCCCATGTAAAAGATAGTGAAGTCAGGAATTTATCAGACGTAAAATACCTGCGATAACCGCGGTTAGCGCAGCTTTTAATATCGCTATGGGTGTCCTGGGCGGGCTTGTAAATACCGCGAAAGACAGATAGCGATATTTTTAATGTTGTTTTTCTTGGGAACGCCTACTTTGCATCTCATTAGAGATGCGATGCAAGGCGTAAGGAAAACCGGTGCTGAGACAAGGAAACACGCGCTAGCGTGTCCTTGCTAATAGTGCGATGCCATTATCGCCGCTTCTCGGCCGAAAACGGCCGCTAAAGCGGCGACAATGGGCTTGATAATATGCCCCTTCTTTTTTAT
Source organism: Calotriton arnoldi (assembly GCA_963921515.1). NCBI lineage: Eukaryota > Metazoa > Chordata > Amphibia > Caudata > Salamandridae > Calotriton > Calotriton arnoldi. The sequence goes on along the minus strand of CAWUFW010015402.1, from coordinate 265,185 downwards.
CTATTATAAAGCAACACTGATACAGCAACAGTCTTCAGAAATCCTTTTTTTTGCTATCGAATCAAAATCAAAATAGCATTGGTTTCTGCCAGATTAATTAATAGGAACATAAGAACCCAATATCAAAACACAGCCGTAGAAGAGAGGATCGAGTATTTCGGGAGCGCGGGGGCGGGGTGGGAATGGGTAAATAATGAGGGTGAACACCGTCCAGGGCCAAACTATCCAACGGATCAAGTAAATACCACAACATTACAGTTCTGCAATAGCCGTGTAACAGTAAGGCACCTATGTCCTAAATGATCAGAGCAAGACGCATTACAAAGTATTGAACATAAATGACGAAGACGAACAAGTGGCACATCTGTGAGGCAGTTGAACCAGGAGAAAAGTAGAAAAAAGGAGGGATGAACAAAGAGAGAACCAGGAAAAACTACCCCATCTCAGTCCATGCCCCCAACATCTGCGCAATGGTCCGCACTGTGGCAGGGTCAGGGCCTGCAAGATGGAACTCAGGGCTTATTGTTCCAGAAGTAGGGTGACCAGATCGTGCGACCCAAAAAACGGGACATTTCGCAAAAATAGAGGAAGGACTACAAATTTACAATAATAAAGTGGCAAAGAATGACAGCCCACATCCCCATTGTGAAATTTCATTCAAGGTGGTTACTAAGTATAATGTGTTTTATCGAGTCGAGCAGGTTGTGAGAGGAGTTTTATGAAGTGAGGGTTTAGATTATTTCATGCGATGTTGTCTTTTTTGCCAGTACTTCTTGTTAGTAGTCTTTTTAGTGAGTGCTCTATTAGTTATGTGCCAGGCACTTAGTCTTAAATAATCAGAAAGTGGTCTGCCATTTCATCAGGGCACACCTTACAAGCTACTCAGATTAGTTTCTTCACTCTTTATCAAATTAAGTCACAGTTCTGCATGTGTCTGTAAGTGAACACAGTTAATTAAATACATTGCTCAGGCTACATCCTTCCTCATACTATTTTTCTTTGCAACATCTCACTTAGCATCTATATAGTGTAATAGTAAACATTGAATTAGGGAGCAGGTATTGAGCGAAGCAGTGGCAAAGTATTAGTTGAGGATCTAGACTAGTTACAATTCTCAACAGGCTTCGGAATAGGTTTTATCGATCGTGCCTAGACATATTTGATGATAAATTATGGGAGAGAGCGCATTTCTCCAGGATGTCAGCATGCAGTGCTTTGCTTGAATGAAAAGCATGCAATGCTTTTGAGTGGCACGTGTGTGACCCCGTCAGGGAAAAACATTATCTCAGACGGCTCATTCTGGGGCATATTCTCAAGGCGATATCGCCGCGTTAGCGGCACTTTCCTGCCGCTAAAGCGGCGATATTTTTATCGCCGTATTCACGTTAGCGACAGCTTTCTGGCGATAGTGGCCGCTAATAACATCGCCAACGATGTTAGCGACAACTAACGCTAATCATATGCAATGTAGGCGTTCCCGTGTTAAAACGCACGCTAACCCCACTTCCCGATATTCTCAACGATCGCCCGGAACGGCGATGCGCTAAAAAAACACACGCTAAGGCCCGTTAGCTGCTGGAACTTAAGACCAGAGAAAAGGAGGTCTTAAAAATGGTGATAAATAGCAGTACATAAGGGAGACTAGCCCAAAGCCTCATCTGAAGACCCACTGATGCCATGGAGGTACTAATCATGCAGCTTGGAGCACCAAGAAGGCCACAGCAACCACCGCCACTGCCACCTCCCCCAGGACCACCACCGAGGCTGTGCCGAATAAGACAGCGGGTCCATCGCCGACGCCTCAGCCTCACAGACCTAACGCCAGAGGATGTCATTGCCCACTACAGGCTCAAAAGGACATCCATCCTCCGCACCCTGACCCAGATAGCCCACAGGCTGACGGCACCAACACAGCGGATAACCAACATCCCTCCGCAAACAAAGGTGCTGGCTGTGCTGCACATGTTGGCCTCTGGTACCTTCCAACCAACAACTGCACGAGTCGGAGGAGTCTCACAGCCAGCCCTATCAAAGTTCCTCACAACTGTCTTGGATGCCATCATCAGCCTTATACCCCAGCACCTTCACTTCCCCAACAATGCTCAGGAACAGCTGGAGACCAAGCAAGGGTTCTACGCCATAGCCGGCTTCCCGCATGTGTTGGAGGCAATTGACTGCACACATGTCCTACTTGTGCCTCCTGCCGACACTGCACACATATACCGCAACAGAAAGCACACACATTCCATCAATGTGCAGGCAATAGTGGACCACCGGGGCCTGTTCACCAATGTCGCAGCCAAGTTCCCAGGAAGTGTGCATGATTCCTACATCTTCCGCCAGTCCATCATCAACCAGCGTTTTCAGGATGGCACATATGGAAATGCACTGCTCGTTGGTAAGTACTAACTGAACACACCACACACCTCAACTCCACAATCATGGAACTCACAACTGTGAGAATGCACACGTTCCAAACTCACATACAACATGCCAATCAACATGCCCACCTACCAGACACCACAACACAAGTAACTGTGGTAACTGGGGCCAGCCATGTAGACAAACCATCCCCAAAGGCATAGCCCCTCTGCCACACAATTGCAAATGTGGGTAGAGGTGGGAACCAAGTATGTGCGATGGAGGTACTCAACCTACGAAGAAAGAATGTACACAAGGCCAAGTGTGGCGGTGGTGTGCTGGACAGTCTTGAGTGTGCAGAGCACAGACATGTCCATGTGGCCATATAGTGCGTTTCCGTTGTCCAGCCTGATGGCAATGACAGCGTCGGTGACTGTCCTACCTGACGGGGGGTGGGAACCATGTGAAGGTAGCATGGAGTATGCAGAGGCTGTCGAAGCAGCTGCAGGCCACTGTGTAGACCTGTTTGTACATGGAGAGGGAGGAGTCGAATACGATGCTTAGGTACCTAGAGTTGTCGTGTGGGGGCTGCCGAAGGCGGTGGCCCACCAGGTGTTGCCACATGCTGATGGGGTGGTCACGAGGATGAGGACTAATGTCTCCCCTTTGTAGAGCACACCCCAGCTGTTGAACATCCATGTTGCAACTTGCTGCAATCCTCCCTGGAACCCCAGTCTGGTGTGTGTTTGCGCCTTGTTGAGGGAGAGTATGAGCCACCTAGCTCCTTGTAGGTGGTGATGACCAATGGTTCCCTCCATGTAGCTCCAGTTCTACTCCAGGCGTCTGCAGATGCATCTGTCATCTTGGATGTTGTTGGTGACCGAGGTGGCATTCATTGCATGCTGTATGTTGGAGTAGCATATTGGGGCAAGTGTGTATGTGCATTTGGAGATACATGTGTGGTAATTCCGACCAGTGCTGTTGGCGTTGCCTGCAGTGGTGTGGGTGTTGCTGTTGATGGTGGAGTGTACCAGAACCTCAGTGACTCAGCTCCAGTAACTCTGTGTGGCGCCGCCTGTGGGTTTGGGTGTCATGGGGTTTCACAACGAGGAAGTGTACGCTGTGCTGGTCACACCATGGGCGTTGAGTGGTGTTGATGAAGTGGACGCAGTTTCCACATGTGAAGATGGGGTCAAAGGTGTGCCCTGCCTTGTGGCTCAGTGTTGAGAAGAGTTGGCTCAGTTCAATGTTAGCAAGCATCTGCCAGAGGGTAATGGATTTGGAGTTCCTGTGGTATGTGAGGTGGAGGCTCCGCTCATGGATGAGTACGTAGTCCATGGAGTAGATGACGTGGCGTGTGATGATGTTGATGGTGATTGTGAAGCGTTCCCACCCTCTGTGGGCCCTGCAGGTGAGGGTGCCACTGACTGTTGCTTTGTGGCAGGTCTGGATTGGAAACTGCAGGTGTTGGGCAGTGGGGAAGGTCTAGTGGCAGCGGCTGAACAGAACGTGAGCCGTGTCTGGTGTGGCCCATTGGCATCTAAACGTTCTCCTGGTGTTGACTGCGTGGAGTGCGGATGAGTGGTAGCGCTAGACGTTAGGAGAGCCAGGGACCCTGCTGGTGTAGGTCAGGCATGCGGACATGTGCAGACAGGACTGACATTGGTGCACTGTTGGAGTGCTAGTGATACAACCACGCAGCGCACACAAGTAAATAGGCTCGGGGGGAGGGACGAACAGCTGTGAGGCAATGTAATTCGCATTGATGCTGGTCATTTTGTCAGAAGCTACACATGGCAAACATTAATCCCAAAGTAGCACCAATCACACACCACAACACTATTAACACTGCCCACACAGCATGCATAACTAAAAATGGACACATCTCGCCATTACATGTTACAGGTGATCAAGGATATGCACTCACCCCATGGATGATGACACCCCTCCGAGCCACCAACACCCAGGCCCAGAGGCGGTATAATTTGGCTCTTGGACGCACCAGGGGCATTGTGGAGCGCACATTTGGCGTGCTAAAGTCACGTTTCCGGTACCTTGAAATCACAGGTGGAAGACTGCTGTACAGCCCAGAATAGTGTGCAAGATTATCATAGCATGTTGTGTATTGCACAATATATGTGTACGCACCAATGCCCCATGGATCCAAGTGCCAGATGCACCGGACGATGCTCAGGATGATGAGGAAGATGAGGCAGGTGGAGCACACCCCACAGCTTCTGCAGCAGGAACAGCCCAAAGGAACAGAATCATAAACAATTTCTTCACTGCGTTGCTGCCTCCCTTTCTCTGGGACCGCTGCCCCAGCACTCAGGTCAGATTTCCCCTGACATTCGGCCTTCGGCTCTATGGCACTGCTGCCCCCGCGGCCCAGAGTCTGTGCATTCGGACGGACTGTTTGTGTTCAACATCCTCCAGCACTCCGCCTTCCTTCGGCGCTTTGGATGTGTCCCCCCTCCGGCTCCACTCCGTATAATCAGCTCTCTGGGTTTTTTTTGGGCTTTTGACTTGTATGTGTCCCGCCATTTTGGGATGGTTTTGTTGGTTCCCATGACCGGGATCCTCCACCTTCTCGACCCTTGTCCGTTCCTTTTTCCCGATGCACTCCATCTTGGCGATCTTCGAACGTTTCCCTTTTCCGCTGGACTGCTCCTCGTTCTTCGCCTGACTGACCTTTAACTCCTACCCCCCCTTAGGTCCCCTAATCTCCTCTCACCTATTTCAGGCTCCGAATCATGGGTTATTGAGATTACTGGTTCAATCACCGGTTTGTGTTTTTTTGATTTCACTTTCCTGTCCTGATCTGCTTTCCTTACCCCCTTTTTAGGTCTCGCCTAGACAGCGCATGCGCTGTCGCTAGACCTATAGTAAACACAAATATGGAGGGTAATTTCTCCTGTCGCTTGCCATTGGTTGATTCTGGCATTGGTCTTCTTATCTGGCTTATGGTTGGCTTTTGATCCGATACGTCACTTCCGTTTTGCCTCCGTTTTGCAGGAAGCAGCACTGACCAACTAAAGTTTAGTTCCGCTGCTGGCTGTTATCTATTCATTTAGGGACTACTTGTTTTCTTTGCTGCTCCCGAAGTTTGCACACTGCCGCCGCTGGCACATCTGCCAGCTTCCTGCCCTCACCCGACGCCTTGCTCCACCGCTCTTTACCCAGGACCGACACTTCCTGTCTGGCACCACCTGAAGCACTGGTCTCTGCTCTCACCAAACAAATTCACGCTTCACGGCCACCACGCTTCATGTTTCATGAAACCCAGCTAGCGTGAAGCGGGCACCGAGATGCTAAAAGGAGGCACAGACTCTTTAATTAAGCGCAAGGCCCGGGCTGTTGAGGAAGCGCCTCAGGCTCGAAGTCGTTTCTCAACTCTTGCGTGTGAGCAGGCACAGAGCACAGCCTATAATAAGTACAAAATACGTGGCTCGCCCAACTAACTGCTTCCAGTACTCAGCGGTGTATCGCTTCACAGCTTGATGCTTTTCCAACCGCTGTTTGCTGTATTTGCTGTCCCAGAGACTCCAGCATTTCTGACCTCTCTTAACATGTGTGGCCAGAAGAAAGCGGCGGGGGTTGCCAGGAGTTTCTCAAGGCTGCTTTGCACAAACCATTCGCAGGTCGAAGAAGATAGCGTGAGCTCTGTGAAATCGGACAGTCAGCCTGCGAGGCCACTGCAAGTAAGGCTGTAAGGCTGCTCTTTATTAGTTGGCCACTCGGGGTGCCTTTCTTCGCTTAAGCCCCCCACCCCCTCGCGCCAACCCCCTCGCACCGCCCCCCAGGACTCGTGTACGGCAAGCAGCACAAGACCAATTGTAGTTCCAGAGCTTTTTTCTTCTGCATTCTGGTAGGTAGAAATGTTATTGTCTCGTTGACTGCATTTTATTAATGACTGCTGCTGGCTAGCTTCCCGTTCAGAGGGCGACAAGGTGGCATCGCATCGTTTACAGACTTTGATTAGAAGCATGGTGGAGGTGTAAAACGTTGCCTTTGTAAACTCCTCCGCCCCTCCTCCATGATACTTTCCTAGAAACTGTTGTGGGGGGCAGCCTGCTTGCTGCAGTGAACTGTTTGTCCCACCTCTCTCCATGCAGAGACTTTAATGTGGACATGGTATACAGAACCGCACTTCCAGGAGTCACCCTTCTGTTCAAGCTTTTACTTTTTGCTACATTTCAACCCCCCTGCCTTTTGGGAAAGACAGATAGACAGCGGGAGTAGGAATAATTCACTAACCGCTTGCTTTACGACACAGTTGATTTAAGATGAAGGATGTCTGGGAGAAAACCCTCGAAAGATTATCTGATATTTAAAAAGAGGGAGAAAACACCTGGTCAACTCTTTTGTTAAAGCAGTACACGCAATATTACAAAACTAGCTTCATTTATTGGGGGAGGCTGCTGTACTGTTTTTGCTTTGTTAACATTGACCTATTCCTATTTAGACTAACCCAACAGATAGCAATAATTTGCAAATAAAAAGACCAGGAATGGAAACATGGAGGCAGGGCGGGCACTTCAGAAAGCTAGGTACGACAGCATCCTTGAACACTGCCACTGCGTTACACCAAAAATAATAAAAGTCTAACACCCTTATTTTTTCGGCAGAGGGAGCACGCTAAAATAAAATCCTATTTTGCTTGCAACGCTAAAAATCCTTGCACCCTTCCATACTCTGCCCTCAAATCAGCAACAGATGAGGAATAGCTAGTGTACTCCTTCTACAGTGTTTGTGCTTTTTCAACTCCTAATGTGAAAGTTTGTTAACAGGGCCATATGGCCCGAGACTACTTGCTCTGCTGCAAAAGTCTTAACCTTGTACAATGAATTGCGCATTTTTCATCTCACGTCTTTCTCTTTTCAAACTCTCTTCTCGTAATTGGCATGATTAGCTTTTGTTGGCTTTTAGTGGTGCATGCTGGTCCCTGTAGTCCCTTCTGGGCCCTTTAGTCATGTCCTTAACTTTTCAGGCAAAACCACTCATTAATTTCTAAATAATAAGTGTAAACCTGTTCAGGTAACTTTGTTGCTCTGCTTATATTTCACATGCTCTATTTAATCCTGCATTCCCTATAAGTGTTTGCTTTTTCCTGGATGGTGTTACTTTTTTTTCAGACTTCATATTTCTCTTGTCTCCCTTCCCTCACAACCTATTTCCCATTTTCTGGTTCTTCAGCGCTGCGAGGTCATACAAATGACAATGGCGCTATGCAAATGTAATAACTCCACTGCAAATACAAATACAAAAGTAAAAAAAACATTGTCAATTTCAATGCCAGAAGCTCTAAGTTTTACAAATGCGAGACCGATTGCATTGTAAATGCTTGTTACTTTTCCCCCCTTACCTTCTTTGCCCCTTAGGATGTTCTGCTTTCCTTACCCCTTTTTACTTTTCCCACCTTACCTTCTTTGCCCCTTAGGATGTTCTGTCCTCTGTTACTCCATGCTCTCGTTATGCATACTACTGTTTTAACTTTGTCTTATCAGTTGTCCTTATTTGCTTTTCTCTAGTTACTCTTGTCTTTCTATGTAACTTTGTGTAACTAATGTAATTATTTTTTGTAACTTGCAACTCGCTGTTCCTTATGTAAAGCGCTCTGATACCTCCGGGTCTAGCCAGCGCTATATAAAACTCTTCAAAATAAAAATAAATAAAAATAAAAAAATAAAAAAAATTCACCTGAGCACGTCACATCGTGACTGTCCTTAGCAATCCTATATCAGTTCAAAATGCCCCCAAGCACAGTTTATGTAAACAAAAAACACTACACACACCCTGTGTGCATGTTTCTCCTCCGCATGAGTACATCACCCTGACAAGTGTAAGTGTAACATTAAGTGGTAACAATATCACAATTTTAAACTGATGGTGGATATGTCACCTCTGAACAGAGATGCTGTTTAGGGTGACATTTGTTCTAAACTAGACATGTTAGGGTGTCAAATGTGGTACGAAATTCTACTGTTCAGCGTGTCATATGTGGATAAAAATTACATATAGGGTGTCAACAGTGGTAAACTATGAATATCAGGGTGTCATTTGGGGACAAATATGAAATTAAGGGTGTCATTTGGGAACAAATATGAAATTAAGGATGTCATTTGGGGTCAATTATGAAATTAAGGGTATCATTTGGGGTCAATTATGAAATTAAGGGTGTCATTTGGGGCCAATTAGGAAATTAAGGGTGTCATTTGGGGTCAATTATGACACTAAGGGTGGCATTTGGGGGTCAATTATGAAATTAAGGGTGTCATTTGGGGTCAATTATGAAATTAAGGGTGCCATTTGGGGTCAATTATGAAATTAAGGGTGTCATTTGGGGTCAAATCAAGCTTTTCATGGGGTCCTTTGGGACAAGAAATGAAATTTCATCTAAGACTGTTCATCTGTGTAAGAACTTGCACTTAGCATGCAAAAATGCCCGCATTTCAGAAAATGCGGTGTATTTTTCATACTAGCGATGGAAAATACATCGCTAAACACATTGAACTATACGAAATGTCACCCCAAAGCCTTTTTGCATGCAGATTTTCATCGCTACGTCAAAAAACGGGCCGAAAACACACAGGAAGTGATGTCTGCATGCTTCCTGTTTACTGGAGGAGTGCTGTGCACTTTCACTTTCTCTTTTGAGCACATTGCTGGTGATTGTGGAGAGTGCTGGAGGTGTTTGGTGGTGTGTGCTGCAGATTGTTGAATTGGAGAGTATTGCTGTGTCCTGTCGATAGTGTCCCTGTGAAGTGTGGTGTACCTGTTTTTACGTGTTTAATTGTCTCTTGTCCTCAATCTTGTCGGGTGTTTGTCTTGGGGTAGTTAACTTATCGGGTAGTTGTTAGGTCTGTTATATTGGGTTTTGATTTGTGGCAGTGGGTTTAGGTGTGTGCAGGGAGATGGTGGGTGTGGGCAGGGAGGGCAGGATGTCCGAGGGGGCATTGAGGGGCTACTTCTGGCCGATTAATTCCTACCTGCCCCGGATGGTGGAGATGGGAGGCTGTATCCTCTACGGATATGACGTCAAGGTGTGGAAGGTCAGGTGGGAGCGTGTGCGGGCGCGGATGCTGCGTGTTTTTGGGGTGGACCGGACTGTGCACCAATGGAAGCACCGCTGGCAGGATTGCCTGGCCCGTGAGGGTGACCTGCTGGACCGCCTGGGAGTCATCGTTGGCCTACAGTGTGGTAAGTTGAAACTCCAAATTTAATTATGAACACTGTAATGTAAAGCCAGAATTTACGTGCGTGACACACTGGTGTCCAAGTGCTAAAATGTGGCAGAGTGAGGCGGAAGACGTCATGCGTTCACACCTAATGTTGGCACATCAGAAACACAACGTTGCATCATGTTGTCAAGCATAGGGTGCAGGTTGGTGTTATCCACTGCGCTGGCAGAAAACTTAGAACTGTAGTGCCAAGGCTGGCACCATTGTGCAATACTGCGTGCAGGATAAAGATTGTTTGTGCACAGGAAGGGTGACTGTACCTGAACAATCCAAGGCATTGTTTCTGGGACCTGTGTGCTGCACAAAAGGAAGTGTACAAATGCTGTGCACATGATTATTTGTACGTTTTCTACGCTTCCGTTGTACATATGCTCTGTGTGACAATCTTTGAAACATGTACAATAGCTCATAGGTAATAGGACATCCCCAGAGTGTCATCCACCATCAACACCTGTGAAACAGCCTTGTGCGATCGGCAGCAATGCAATCGTACACAGAGCATGTATAACATCATGTTGTGTGTAGAAATGGGGCCTTGTGAATGTGTCACACAACTAGAATGTGCAAGTTTGCTAGCATTGTCGTCTTGTCTGGCCCGACTCAGCATTAACAGGTCTTGTGTGAATGGCAGGCAAAGTAGACCCAATCATTTAGCAAACATGTTACGCAACAGTACAGTTACGGAGCATTGTCTATAATAGTGATGATATGTAAGAAGAATATGACACGTGTGATTTCACTTCTGATACCAACACCTATTGGGTTTTATGTTTCACAGCTCAACGACCTCTCATCACGCAGGGGGACATCGACAAGTTCAAGGACCCAAACGCCACTGGTGAGTTTGGACATCATATATTGGCATAGTGCGGTGTCATGAATGGCTGGCTAAAACAAGCGATGGCGTAGTATGCAGTATGGGTGTGTATCACATGTACCTTGCATGGCAGTGTGATGATGTTTTGTTGAAGTCATAAGTGTGTATGAATCAGTAGGTTAAGGTGGAGCTCCTCATTTGTTTTCCAGTTGTAACTTTGCACATCCCCAGTCAGTGATACACATGTAAATTAGGTCTATGGGTTCTGTCACTACAGCACATGCATGTGGATGACAGAGGGCACTGATAGGATAGGAGACATGTAGGTGGTGTAGCTGATGAGTATCAGCAGACATGGAATGCATGTTCATCCTTGACTGAGATGACTGTGCAAGTGTGACCGGTCATGCTCAAGGAGGCTGTGGTTTTCAGGCCGTGCGTGCTCAGACACAGGTCGTCAAAGTTATTTCGCAGGTATGCTGCATACCAGCTTCACAGAAGTAGCAGTGCATAGTTCTGAGCCAAGCATATCAATGGAACGTTCCACAAACACCTAGCAAAGATGGCCCAAAGAATCACATAGGCATGTTTGGCCACTGCAAAGGTGTTGTCATGCTTCCTCCTTGGGGTAATTCCCTGCTCGACTCTGGCTCAGGCGAATGAGCCCCTCAGTACAATTTGGTGACATCACTCCACATGCATTTACCACGCATGCTTTAGTCCTGCAATTATTGCCATGCCATATATTTAACAATGCAGGCCTCTACAACGCTATCTGTGAGAATGCATTGCCCATTATAACACATTAACCATTATGACTCCAGGTTGACGTTACAATGGGGAGTGCCTTGTAAAAGTTTGCGTTGTGAAGGACTGCGTAGGGAAATTTACTACAGAGTGACAATAGTGGATCCAAGACATGCATGATTGACAATTCATATGAAATTATGTTTCCCCCTCTGGGCAGCAACGCGTCACCAATTGTGAATAGTGGTGGAGACAGGCCCAGCGCCTCATGTACAAGTCAGTGTTCAGCCACCTGACGTGTTTCCATGTGTGCTGCATGATGCAGCACAGATGAAAGTGTGAGTGGGGCTGTCCCAGTATTGCTCCTGTGCCAGTAGGGTAACCTTCCTACACATTAACAACCCCCCTGCACACAGACACCCTTGCACTCTTGTACAAGAGTGCCTGTGTTTGCGCAGACTTGATGCACTGCACACAGTCGCTGGGGTCCTTGCAGGGCTGCACATGAGCATCGTACATATGATGCTGCACTGTGTTGCAGGAGAGGATGAGGGTGGCGCTACACACGGAGGGAGAAGGCCTCCCTCCTCCGATTCCTCTTACATGTCACCCTCAGTCAGGGTATGTCACAGCACCATCATTTTACACTGACAGTCTCATTTGGTTGTGACTGTATATGTCCCATGCCATGCACTGGCATGTCAGTCTCCCCAGCATGTAGTCACTGATCCTGGATTCAACATTTTGTTGTGCAGGTCACTCTCTGAATACACATAGTTAGGCCCGAGTGTAGGCTCCCATTTTTAAGTGATCTTGTATGCCATATTTGAATGGAGAACATTGACATAGTCCAAAGGACTCACAATTTTCCAATGTTCATTTTTTACAGACAACATGACGCCAGAGGAGTCCCACACCTTCCAGGTGAGGAAGGACCGGTACCTCCACATAAAGAAGGTCGCAAAAGGGTACCGCAACATGGAACGGAGGTACCAGGAAGACAAGGAAGCTGGCACTTGGAAGTCGGTGCCCGAGGTAGCAACACGTGGGAGAAAAAATGGCACACAGGCCATCCCATTACCCTCTGGCGTCAGTGGTGGGTCCCAACGTGGACAGGCAGTGTCCCATCCCCCTACAACCTCACACACACAGGGGACAATGCCACCTGCACCTGCCGATAAGGTTGTGACTTTCACTTTGTGGGACAGGAGGACTTTGATGGACAACAATGTGATGCTGGCAGAGATTAAGAGGGAGATGTCCGAGCAGACCAGGCTCATGGAGGACATGAGGAAAGCCCTGGGACTACCATGATGCCTGCCCATGTAGAGCCCCATCCCCCTCTTCTCCCTTCCCCCAATGTTTAATTTAGTATTTTAGGTAGTGTTAGGTAAGTATTTTAAGTGTTAGGTAGTGTAGTTTTAGTGTAGGCATAGGTAGTGTTAGATTTTAAGGTAGTTTTAGGTTATTATTGTTAGATAGTATTTGGGGATAAGTTTCCTTTCCCTTTGGGTGGGGGGTTGATGTCTTTGTTTAAAAAAAATTCTAAAAAGTAACAAAAAAATTATCTTTGTGTAGGTTAAGTGTGTAGTTAGTTTGTGTAGTGCTTAGATGTCTTTGTCCTGTCTCATGATGTGCCTTAAGGGTGGGAGGGGGGTTGATGTATTAGATTTGTTGTTGCGTGTTTAGGATTAGTTAGGGTAGAGAGTTCAGGTACTTTTTCACTTTATTCTAGTTAGTTTAGTTTAGATTAGTAGTAGTTATGATTATTGGTAGTTTAGGAAAGATACATTTTGTAATTTTATAATAAATGGTTACTAGTTTTGATTTCTGCTTGCACTTATGTCAGGGGTGATGTGGTGGAGTGTGGCTTTTCACCTTGTATGCATCTCATATCATCACTGGACACTCAGTTCAATGTGTAAGTGTGGTCATGACATGTTACTTAGCAGGATGGATTGTGTCAAGATACCTTAGATGTGAGCACAGTAATTTTGCATGGATAACAGGGTGGCAAGTAGGATTTATGGCCTAGTCTAGGGGCAGTCGTTTGAGAAGTTATACATCTTAAGTGTGACTCACGGAGTTGGACAGCACATTGTTGCATATTTACAACACAACATAGGGACCTGGCATTGAGAGGATATTGTAGTAGCTACTGTTATCCATCATGGAGATGGATGTATGCGCCGGGTACCACAGATTGCGTAATAGCCCTGCATCTCACATGCTCCTGGCGCTGAGTCCATCTACATTGCACAGACCTTGTCACACTTGCTGCATAGTGCAAGTGTGTCAGATTCATATGAATTATATGTTCCTGTGCATGGAGGCTGAACCTCAGGGCCATGCGAGTAGTAGTCTTTCTGTGGGTCCATTGTGAACTGCATATGGCAGAACAGTGGGCTTGATTCACATGAGTCATCTGAGAGTAAGTCATGTGTTTACGTTTTCCGGTATTCACAACTGGCATTTAGGAGTAGTACAGTTAGATGTACTGACTTCACTTCTCCTAAATGCCTTTTGTGAATCACTGAAGTTGAAAAGTCATGGTTTTGTCACCTTTAACGTTTTTGTGCATGCACACAGTTCTGCTGCACACAAGAGGTGAAATGTTGCATTGCTCCCTGTAGTGCCAGTGTCATGGCCACTTCTCCCAGCTGTTACCTTTTGGCATTGGCTCATAGTGATGCCACCCTTGAAATGGTGGCACTGCTTCTGACTATATGCGCAGTGTAGTGCACCACACATCCCTTGTCACATTGCCCTAGCCGCTCACAGTGGTCACAGCATGTGAGGGTTCCAAAGTCAGTAAGCATTGTTTGTCTACAGGAAGGGGCTGACTGATGCCTTACACTTTGGGGTGAGTCCCTATTGGCAACTCTACTTCACTGAGGCAGACATTGTGGTTCAATTTGTGGCTGGTAGACATGTGCCCTTACGTATCTTCATCAATGTGTATATGGGGTGCACCATCTTGGGATGTGACATGCAATGTGCACCATCACAACAGGGTTCATCCATCCTGTAGAGTGTGAGTAGATATGCCAAGAGATATTCATTTTGCAATTGTAAAGGGGGACACTACTTGTGGCCTGCAACAGACTTTGACTTTTTTACACACATTCCTATTTCCTTCATGGATGTTGGGCTAAGTTGGGATATTGCTAGATTGTTGTATTGGAGCAATGGGGGCACAGCTGGTTCACACATACCCGGTCATCTCATTGCCTATCTGGATCATAGTAAAACATGTACATTTGTATTATTTCCCTGGGTGTACATTTTGGTGGATTCACTGCTTCTACATTTCAACAGACTGCTATACTGGATTGGTCATGGACAACAGACATCTGTGTGACTTCAAAATATTTATTCACATGTCCGTTGACATAGTTGGAGACTGGACCAGTACTTGTCCATGCAATCCCCACATTACATTGATGCCCAGTGGAGGGCCAGACAGAGTCCTTTAGGGTTGACAAGTCCAAAGGATGAGGAAGATTTCAGTCAGCAGTCTGATTGCTGTGTCATTGGTAACCAGACAAAATATAGCAGTCCATGTCGAGGTCCAAGGTGAGTGTCACAGGGTGTATCCGGGGACAGTGGAAGGTGATATTCCGGGGCATGATGCTGAGCCCAGAACCATGTAGAAACAGGCCATTTGGCATAGATGAATGCTACCGCTTCCTCCTCTGCAATAAGGCAGAATCATCCACATCTTCGACCTCTGATGTGTCATGTGCCTCACATGTGGGTGGTGGTAGATTGGCTGCAGCACCGTGAGGCACTGACACATCAGGGGGCGGAGATGTGGATGTAGAAGCAGCAGCAGCAGCATTCATCTGCGCCAGACCTTGCTGCAGCAATGCAGTGATGATGATCTGCAGGGCATGGAAGAGTCCAGCTACATCTCGCTGGTGTGCAGCTGTGGCAGCCATTTGTTCCGCCTGCATCCCCTCCATGTTCTCCATTATCCTCCGCATGTGGCCCAACTCCTGGCTGCCATCGCTGGAGCCACTCTGACTGGACAGTTATTCCTGTCTCTGAGTTATGACTCCAGCTATGTCAGCCATGGAGTGTTGGAGAGCATTGAGGGGACTGTGGGTGTCCGTGATGTTTTGCAGGTGATCCCGGGAGGAACTCAGACACCTACATACGGAATCAAGTTTGGCCGCCAGGCTGTCAAACCCCACCCGCACCTGATGAGCCATCTCCTGCTGGACCTCTAACACAAGGGGTTGTAATGCCAGGTGTGGGTCCGGGAGGTCCTGTGAGACAGCCGTGGTGGTAAGTGCTTGCTGCTGTGTGGTTTGTGCAGGGGGTGGGGTTTGCACGATGCAGCTGGGTTGCCCTGCTCCTGGAGACGGGGTGCTGATGGAGTCTAGCAGTTGTTGGAGGGTGTCCGTGTTGTTGGTGGTGAATTTCTCCTCTTCATCAGTGAAGAGTGGGACAGGCTGCTGTTCAGGAGGTGATGTTTCTCCCTCTGCAATGTAAAGGGGAGATGCAGTTTAACTGTGTGTTTCATGTATGATCATGCATTGGATGAGTTTACAAGCATGACAATGTACATTGTGACTGTTTGGGAGGAGCTGCCTATTTGTTGCAGGATGTTGACTTTTTCTACTACATCACGGATATAAGGTTGTACTTGTACATTGTAATTTCACAGTTTCCAGCTATGACAAATGTGATTGGCCAGTTTATATACACATGCGGCACCAGTTGTGTCCTCTGTTCAGTTGTGAAGGTGATGCAGTTTGTCCCACATTGTAGTCAATGTTGATGAGCTCCGATGCTGCATTGTGGGATACTCGCCCATGCAGCTTTGGTTTTGATACCGATTATCCCTTTCAGGCAGTGAGTCTTCACTTCTGTGCATTTACAATGCTGAGATGTTGCAAGCTGGGGTAAATATGTGTCTTGGTCAGAGTTGGGACACTTGTGCATAGTTTTTCAGCAGATGTCTTGTTTACGTCAGGGGTTGTATGTACACGAGGATGTGTCAGAGTGTGACCTGCTCCTTTAGGGATGTGGTCCACACTCACCCACCTCAGTGACGTGGCCTGCACCATGTTGAGATGTTTGGGGTGCAGGCATGCTATTCATCATGCACTGTCACTTGCCTTGTCAGTGTGGCTCACAGACCAGCACCTTTGCTGTGTACTGCACATGCGCATGTGTTTGTTGCGAGATTAGTTATGTGTGAGGAGGGCCCCCTTTAGGCACATTGGCTACTAAGGCCTACTTGCTGTTTCAATGTGTGCTGCACTATGCTGTACACATGTGCATCCAGGTTGCTTTCTCTATTGTGATTTGTCTTGTGTGCATGTCGTCAGTCATGATTTGTCTTGCATGCATTGCTTACTGCCCTCCTGTTGGCTTACCCGTTGTGAGTATGGTGCTGCGTGAGTTTCTATTGTTGTTGCTGGCTGGACAGAAAGTGTCAACACCCATTACCCTCAACGTTGACCCCACGTGTGGTGTGTAAGTGTTCCTGGATTTGATGGATGTGGATTTCCTAATGCGTATTGGTGGTGCTCAGGCCTTGTCACCGCCACCCTCCCAACAGATGCAAATGGCAGGGTTATGTGTGTTTGTGTATGGGCCATGCAGCTGGTCACATGGATGATACATGCTGTCCTGGTGACGAATATTCAAAGCATGGCTTTGCATGTGGGTGATAACAACCATGACTGCATATTTGTTCACTGACACAGATGACTTACCAAACAGATAGGTTTACATGCACATAATGGTGTAATGGGCAACTCACACCAGGACTGATGTGGAATGGTGTTTTCTGTATGGCAGATATGTAGACTTGAGAGTGGAGGTGTTCAAATCGACCTAAGGGGTGAGTGTACCATTTGGCTAGTTGTAAATATTTGTTGCAACGTTGCTATCCTTGCTTGTTGTCATACTTTGGTTGTCTTACTTCTTTACAGGGACATTGTAGTTCTGTGAGTCTGGCACACAGACAAGTCATGCTGTACAGATTTGGTTGACACATTCCTGTTATGCATTGTCCCTGCACTGTGGTGCTGTAGGCATAGCCCCCCTGCTCATTGTATTACATCACCTTTTGCGTGAAGTCTGCTGTTTGTGTGCACTGTGGGATATGCACCTTTGAGCCAGTAGGCTGCATGATCAGTTTGTTGTGGCATTGCATGTGTTTCTGGTATGCAGACTTACTAGATGGTTTCTCACTTGGTGTACACACAGTGACAGCTCACAGTGGGAGTGCTGCGGGGCGGTGGTGCAGGCGAAGGTGCGGGGCAGGGGAGGGGCAGGATGGGGAGTAGTGGAGTTGGACACACAAGGGGCTGGAGTTAGAGAAGTAAATAAATGAATTGAACTATTTACCTTGCACTTGATGCATTGCCGAGTTTGTGATGCAGCAAGCGCAAGGTAAATAGTTGGAATTATTTATTTACTCACCTAACTCCAGCCCCTCGTGTGTCCAACTTGGTTGTGTCCAACTCCACTACCCCCATCCTCCCCCGCCCCGCCCCACCGCCCCGCAGCACTCCCACTGCAAGCCGTCACTGTGTACACAGGACTGCATCTCATGGACAAGCAGGCGGGCACATTTACTGGAGATGTGGCAGGATGTCTACATGGCCCCCTTTCCTCAACAGCACGCATATACAAATCGTCTGCACAGGGCTGCATCTCTCTGATACTAAACATGAGGATGCACTGTGTGTGCATGCCACCACCAATGTCAGCAGACATGCAGCATTGTGCACGTGTGTCTGCGTTGTGTGCAAGATTGTGTATGTGCAGTTGTGTCCCCCTTGATGCACATGCACATTCTTGCACACAACTCCGACATACGGGCACATGCATATGCATGGTGTGGAGGCAAGGGGACCATTTTGACAGCCTGTCGCATCTCCAATCAATGTGGGGTTTTGCTCTTTCACGTAGCCCTTATTTTGTGGTCTGATATGATACTTGGACTATATTTGTTTGACTTTTCTGTGCACATTTCCAGGCCTGTGAGCCCACCAATATGTGTCTTGCAATGTATTGGTTGAGTAGGGTGATATGTGTCTATGCCACCAGGCTAAGGGGATCCGGGACATGATCCGCAGTCATTGTGGGTGTGCACTGCGATATATTTAATTGTGCATGAGTGGCATTGGGCCATCTCCCCCCGTCCCCCCAGTCCATGGTTGGTACTCATCCTGTTGCTGTTGTGTCTAGTCGTGTTGAGCAGTATCCTGTCCCGGAACTCCAACCACCGTCTCCTCGCTGATGACTTGGGACACCTGTTCCCCCCACGCATCCAGCTCCTCTTGTGGCGCTGGACTCCCACCTCCAGTCTGCATTGCTGCTTTCAGGTTGGCTGCAAGTTTCAGCTTGGTCTTGCGCTTAACATCATGCCAGCACTTCTTGCAGTCGTCCACTGTCCTCCTCACCTCTCCGACAGCATTCACCTTGGCCACAATGGACTGCCATATTGCATTTTTGGTTGCCAACAACACAGTGGAGGTGACAAAAAGTTGTTGTTGGTGTTCTGTCACCTCCGCAATCAGGACCTGGTTTTCCTGCTGACTGAACCGCATCTTCCTCTTCCTCTTCTGCTTGCCCTTACCCTGGGTCTCTGGCTGGTCCTCCTGGGTGTTTGTGGGGTTGTCGTTGGCCTCTGTGCTGGGTCCAGCTTCCTCCATGGTTCGTCTCAAATGGTTCTTCTTTTTTTTTTTTTTGTGTTTGGGCAGCATAGCGGGCGTTTTATAGTGATTTTTCCTGCCTAACGTGAAAAACGGTGTGCTGACGCTAATTAGCGTGCCATTCCTGGCCGCTAATTGGCCCATCGCCACTTTTTTCACGTTAGCGTGACGATTTTTATCGCCGTGCCGCTAATCTTATCGCAGGACATTTCACCCGGTAGAGGAATATATCGCCTGTTAGCGACACGTTGTGAATATGCCGCTAACACGGCGATAATTTCCCGCGGTACACGGCGATAAGAAAACTCACGCTAACTGAGGTTAGCGGTAGTTTTCGCCATTTGTTGAGAATATCCCCCTCTGTGTTTTAAAACCAGATTCTTAAACATGCTGTGTTTGCGAGAGAGGTCCGCTCATCTCTTATGATTCAGTGTAATCTCTTCGGGTATTCAGTTGAACCTCAGGATGTATCGAAGTGGATCGCATCATTTCTGATACATGTTGTGGGGGCAAGCACATTTAATTCCCCAAATGTCTGCGTACAAGCCATGGCCCATCTTGGTGAGTTCATTGACAGAAGAAGAGAAAGCAATTTGAAATTCCTTGCCTGCAATGACGCAGTGTGCTATCTAAAGTGACTCGTTATACATTTAAACAGCAAAAACAGCAAACTATGGGGGATGTGCGGCACTCGCAAGTGAAGTCCTTTGTTTTAAGTTGATCTAGTAGTTGCGGTTAGTCCGCTCCAAGCTTAATCATTTTTTACGGGAGCTTATGTCCTACCTGTGTCCACGGGTTAAATCCCGCCACAAGTCTGTTGTTTCTTGCCTGTTATAAGAACTGTCTTTTATTTTTACTCTCAGATTGGTGGAAGGACTTCTTATGGTATATTTACGGCTGCCATCTTCGAGTATAGTCACAATTATTTCTTGATATCATTGTCAGCCAGGAGGGAAGTGCCTCACTATTTCTATGGCGTTATTTATATCATTGGTTCCTTATTAACATTTTACTTTAATACCTGTAATTATAAAATGATTCGGGAGTTGGATATACAAAACACCAATAATGCCTAAAGCATTGGAGGAGCAATAAGGGTGGCTGGATTTTTATATTGTTTTGTAGAGAACAATGTAGACTAATTATATTAATTTCCTAATCCCTATGAACTTAGACCTTCTTGTTATTACTATGTTTAGTTGAGAGCAACGTAGCCTAATGACATTAAGGGGCTCATTATGATGGCGGGCGGACATCAGTCCACCTGCCATCATAACGGTGATGGGACCACCCGCCAGACGTGCAGTGGTCCCACCAGCCCAATTAGGATGCGCCCGCCAGTATGGCGGGCGCATCCAGACCTTTTATCATTGCGGGCGGTGCTGCTGGCTGCAGCACCGTTCCCAATGCCAAAATGCCACGATGTGCATTTCCATGCACAACGTGGCAGGCACCACGCGGTGCCTGCCACCTTGTGCATGGGAATGCAGGGGGGTACCATGGGCACCCCCTCCAGTGCACTCCCCCCCCACACACAGAGGGGGCCCGCAACGAGCCCCCAAAGCCAGTCTCTGCCTGTCCTTTTGCGGCGGGATATCCGCCACAGAAAGACAGGCGGAAGGGCACATCATAATCATTACGGCGGTGCCTGCACGGCACTGCCGCAATGTTGCCCTGGTTCCGGGTTCCGCAAGGCGGGCGGAAAAGGACCCCCTTGCGGGACCATGGTGGACGGACTTTTCGTCCGCCGCGGAACCTTCATGATTCCCACCGCCATCCTAATTTGGCAATGGGAATTTTCATTGTGATGGCGGAAGGACCCCCAACGCCGGCCCGGCGGTGGCGGTCCTTCCGCCATCGTAATGAGCCCCTAAGTTCTTAATGCCTTCAGCCATAAACTTAAATCTTCTCAATTTTATTTATGTTTTAGCCCCTAGGTTATAAAGGAAGATTCTTATTTCACTAAATCCAGCAGTGATATTACTGATTATGGTAGAGCAATCTTAGTATTTGCTCCATGAAGTGTATTTGCGTGGTTAGGTAATCACAGGTAAGAACTTAAAATGAAAAAATAATTAGTATGGTTCTACCTTATCTGTATGGCAAGTGATTGTGGGAAAACAGGTTACCGTTTGCCTATCTCACCTAATGGCTAGCCTGTTAAATATATACTTCTACCATCAACATTTTTTATTTAAGCCAGTGGTGCCATTCTGCATCTCTATTTAAACCATGCTCCACTATTTCAAATCGAATGTTTAAAGCAATTTCCTCCTGACGTAATTTCAGTTCAACATCTCCCCTCCATGGTTCAGCTTTACTCTATGTAAACCACAAAAGGAAAAGTTTCTATGGTGCGGATGAGATGTGAGAAAGTGTTCAACTATTGTTTGTTTCATATCTTCTTTGTGAATGTTGAGATAGTGTTCTTGTATCCGTATTTTGCACCCCAGATAAGTAGTACTTCTATGCTACTATTTCACATGATCATAAATGCAATTCGCATGAGAACAGATGTGGATCTACACCATCTACACCTTCTACTGTCCTATACCACCGGTGAAGAGTTCTCTAACGTAAGAGTATAAAAATCTTCACATGTATGTGCATTATTTAGAAGTGAATGTGAGAGTGGCAGAGAAGTGACTGAAAAAGGATAATATCTTCTGCAAAGTGGGAGGAGAAATGGGAAAATAAATGAGCAGCACAGTGAAGGAACTGCAAATACAAACACATACCTACACAAAATGTAAGTCAGTTGCAGGTAACAAAAGTTACACCAGCATTTAGTTCAGTAGTATTACAGCACAAAAAAGGCTTAGATCTTCTCCAGCCAAGCCTTGGAGTAAGTCATACATTTCCCATTGCCACTCACAGATACTGCAAGGAAATCACAAATAAATCAATGGAGGCTGGGAATAATGCTATAATCACAGACACCACGGTATTCAGTCAAAATATCGAGTTGGAAATGTCGACTTACACTAATATCAAGTTTTAAATATCGTGACACAGAAATATCGACAGTAAGAATATTGTGGTCAAGAATATCAACTTTAAGGTAGGAAATATCGATTTTAAAAATATAGAAGTAATTAATATCGTTTGCAAAAATATAGTTGTTTAAAATATCGATTTTTTAATTAGTGGTATGTATTTTTCATATAAGTATTGTTTATGTTTTTTAATATATCTGTTAAATTTTTAGTAGTTATTAATTTTATTTTAATTACATTTTGCATCTTTTGGTTCCGTAGTGGGTTGTGGGTTTATAGGGGAATAGGGTGGAAAGTAATTTAATTATAATATATTAATGAATTAATTTATTTGTCAATATTTTTTTAATTCAGATTTTATAATGTTAATTGTGTTTTTAATTTTTTGGGGTAAATGTTAGGTGCGGGTTGTGGGGTATATAAGGGTAAAGGGTGGGAAGTAATTTTTTTTAAATTAATTAATAATTAGCTGGTAATATTAATTAATTAATACACAATTAATTATGGTAATTGTGTAATTAATTTTAGGTGCAGGTTGTGGGGTTTATAGGGGTAAATGGTGGGAAGTAATTTATTTTTAATTAATTAATAATTCATTGTTAATTAATATTAATTAATTAATTGACAATTACATATGGAAATTGTATTTTTAATTTTAGTTGCGGGTTGTGGGGTTTTTAGGGGTAAAGGTTGGGAAGTAATTTATTTGTAATTAATTAATGATTAGTTGATAATTAATATTAATTAATTAATTAGTGTAATTGTTTAATTATTTTTTTTGTGTGTGGGTTTTGGGTTTATAGGGGCGAAAGGTGGGGAGTAAATTAATTTTACTTACTTTATAATTAGTTGTTAAATACTATTAGTTATTTAATTGAAAAAGTTTTTTAATTGAGTAATTAATATTTTTTCACTTTAATTTCAGGTGTGGGTTGTGGGGATTATAGGTGTAAATGGTGGGAAGTTAATTACATTTTATATGTTTGAATGGGCTATCCAAGACCCCCGCGCGTTGGGTAGACCCCCCAAGAGACAAAGGGAAGTTAGAGAGTGGAATAAAGTGGTGGGCTCAGAGTTAGCAGAACTACTTACCGCCACAGTACATCCTATGCCCTTAGACGTGGAGGAAGCCACCACGCGATATACCAATTGGCTAGAAGCAGCATGTAATAAACTGGCCCCTAAGAAAATACTTACCCTCAATAGGGCACAACCCTCCGCCCCTTGGTACACACAAGAACTTAAAGACCAGAAGGTGTGCTGTAAACGTCTGGAGAGAAATTGGAGGAAAGAATACAAAGAATCAGAAAAAGCATCTACAATCAAAGCCTCAGGATCTACAAACAACTGATTTTTAAAACTAAACAAGAGTTCTTTGTAAACCGAATTAACTTAGCTAAAAATTCGGCCAAAGAGCTGTTTAAAACAGTTACCAGTTTAGCTCACCCTCGCCCAGCAAACATCCCAAAGAGTCAGGGCCATTGTGATGAAATTGCCAATTTTTTCTGGGAAAAAGTTGAGACCATATTTTCTTCATTCAAAGGACCAACCACAGAGGATACTACGGACCAAATAAAGGTTCATAAGTCAGCGTCCGACTTACAGCCTACCCTCGAGGAGTTTGCTCCACTATCTACTTTGGACACTTACAAGCTGCTTATGTCAATTAAATCGGGATCTACGTATGACCCGTGTCCGGTCACAGTGTTAAAAATGGCCCCTGAACCTATTGTGTTGACTCTTACCGCCCTCTTTAATGCACTATTCTCAGAGGGGCATTTTCCTAGAGTTTGGAAAAGAGCCTCAATACTGCCACTCCTCAAAAAACCTAATCTGGATCCTAAGGATCCAAATAATTTCCGCCCCATCTCACGTCTCCCTGCCCCGGCAAAAATGGTGGAGAAAAGTATGAATGCCCAATTGAGTACTTTTTTACGAGTTACTGAAGCCTTGGTTCCCACTCAATATGGCTTCAGAGAGGGTCACAGCACGGAGTCCACACTAATAAAATCTATGGATGAGATCAGGGCAGCCCTTGACCAGGGCGGTAAGGCTGCCTTGATTATGCTGGACCTCTCGGCGGCCTTCGACACGGTCCATCACGATTTGTTGATGGACCGGTTGCGGGAATGCGGAGTTCAGGGAAAAGCCTGGAAACTATTGAATTCCTTCCTCTCCGAAAGATCGCAAATTGTATCATTGGGAGATTTCTATGCCACTCCGTTCAGTCTGCCTTGTGGTGTTCCACAAGGGTCATCTTTGAGTCCCACACTCTTTAACGTATATGTGTCCTCCCTCGCTCCTCTTATCAACTCCTTCTGCTTTTCCCTCACCTATTATGCCGGCGACACACAAATCGTGGTGTCATTGCATCTCAGCCAGGAGATTGGAACAGGTAAACGGTTCCAGGCTTGCATGGAAGCGGTGGGGAGGTGGATGTCCCAAAATTGTCTTAAGCTTAATTCCAGTAAGATGGAAGTTGTCCTGTTTGGGAATGATCATAGTTTCTGGAATCCAAGCTGGTGGCCGGACACTATGGGTCCGCTCCCAACTTCCACTGGAAAAGTTAAAAACCTGGGAGTGATAATAGATGACAGACTTAATTTTGGGGCTCAAGTCAATGCAGTGGCCTCTGCCACATCTTATGTCCTAAGGATATGTAGGAAAATGTTGCCTTTCCTGCCAAAGGACAGCCAGCGTTTGGTGATCACCTCACTGATTACATCAAGGTTAGACTACTGCAATAGTCTATATCTTAACATCCAGGAGCGTTTTGTGCGTAAACTCCAACTCCTGCAGAACACGGCGGCCAGAGTGCTCTCAGATATACCAAAATTTGCCTCAGTCTCCGGTGAAATCCGTAGACTTCAATGGCTACCTGTAAAGAAAAGAGTGCGGTTTAAGTCACTCTGCATGGTCTTTAAGGCTCTACAAGGCATAGAACCAGACCGTTTGAGGCGGCAGTTTCAGTGGTATGTGCCCAATAGACCTCTGCGCTCTCTCGGAGCAAAATTGGTGATAGTACCTCCTACAAAAAAAGCCAGGTGGGGAGGTAAAAGTTTTAGCGTTTGTGCGGCTAAGGCTTGGAATGATCTTCCTTTCCACCTGAGGAATAGCGCAGATTTACTCGAATTCAGGATGGCCTTAAAAACCTGTCTTTTTGACTAATTACTCCATCCGGTTTTAATTCTGGTGCTTTATGGAGGACTGTAGCTAGCGCCAGGACACCTCAGGGTAGCAGTTGCGCTTTACAAATCTCCTAACATTAACATTATGTTTTAATTTGTTTTTTAATTAATAATATTTGTTTAATTGATAAGTAATTATGTTAATTATGCAAATACATTTTTTTATTTGAGTTGTGAGTTGTGTGGTGTTATAGGGTAGGAAGTAAATAGACTAAATTTATGTAATAATTAATGTTTCTGTTAATAAATAATTTCTAAATAAATATATTTATTTGGTTGAAAATTATTTTTTAATTTTATTTAATATAATATTTGTAGGCATTAGTGATTTGTATTTAACATTATAATACAGTTTTATTTTTATATAAAATATATTTTTATTTAAATTTTTAACATATTTATATATTTTTATTTAGTTTAAAAAAATATTTCTATTTTGTTGATGATATTTTGTTTGTTTTTAATTTTGAACTGACTGGAGTGAGAATAGTAAATTTTACCCCTCCGAAATCCAACACTTTCCCTATTGATGCACTGACTGGAGTGGGAATAGTACATTTTATCTCTCCGCTATCCAACACTTTCCCTACTGTTGCACTCACTGGAGTGGAAATAGAAAATTTGATCCCTCCGCTATCCAACACTTTCCCTACTGCTGCACTCATTGTAGTGGGAATAGTAATTGTTACTCCTCCGCTATCCAACACTTTCCCTAATTTTGCACTGACTGGAGTGGGATTAGTAATTTTTATCCCTCCACTATCCAACACTTTCCCTACTGTTGCTCTCACTGGAGTGGGAATAGTAATTTTTACCCCTCCGCTATCCAACACTTTCCCTACTGTTGTACTCATTGGAGTGGAAAAGTAATTTTTACCCCTCCGCAATCCAACACTTCCCCATCTGTTGCACTCAATGGAGTGGGAAATTTAAGGTTAAAGATTTTAAAATAGTTTAATGTTTTAATTTATAATAGAATGCTTTTAAAATAGATTTTATTTTATTGGTATATGTATATATCTTACAAACACAGATCTGCACCCATATGCCTCGGTCTGGGAGGAAGTATGTACTCTAGATACACAGAAGAAGATAGGATGGATAAGGAATCTAAACACTTTATTAAAAAACATTGGCTTGGTAGGAGGCTGCAACTGTCCCCAAGACCTCCTCACAAAAAAACAACTAAAATCCATGTATTGGGACTGGATATTTGGAAATGAGATCAGGAACAGCAACCTAGGAAGATTAACAGGGGAGTTCCTAGACTTTAAACAACAGCGATCGCTGGAGAGTTTACTTGACTTGATCCAGGTCCCGGCTGATAGAAAGCTTTAAATCCAATTTTGACGTGGTACAGTTCCTTTGAATACATTCACAAGTTGTTGGTCGGGTAGCGGCTTCGCCAGTAGGGGCTATCCATGCTGTTCTGCCCCTAGAGAAACTATAGGCCATGCCTTGTTTGACTGCCCAGCATATTCAGTCTCAAGGAGGAGGTGGCTTGTCCCCATATGCAAACAATTGGGCACTGGGGACCACAGTGTGACCCTGCGCATTTTAAAAACTGATGCAAGATCTCTGTTTGTTTGTGCGACCGCTAAGTTCTTAAGTCACATGTGGGGAATGAGAAGGAAGGTTCGATTGAAACCATGCAATTTGTCCCCTAACCATGGTCAATGAACAACAGCTCGTACCATCTTAAAGCTTACAATGTATCAATGTAAAAAAAAAAAAAAATAGGAAAGTTGAAGGCCTGGGGCACATTGATCTACCGTCTCATATGTAACTAGTATTAACCCTTGCGTTTGCACGAAAGCACTTTAAAGGTGTGTTGGAAAGTTATGGCTTATAGTAACTGCCTTAACAAAGCGCATTATTGAGATCTTTTTATACTGATTGTTAAATATCAGTTTGGGCTGCCCTAAATATACAATGCATTACCTACAATAGCGGAAGGCTTGAGATCCAACATCTCATTATTTTACAAAGTTTTACTCTTTTACCAAAATGATCCTGAATGAATTCAGTTCCTTATTTATTTATTTTGATCCACATGTAAATTGTGTTTATGTTTCAACGAGTTGCTTTTAAGAATTTAATGAATTGGGAATATGTAAATTTTAATATTTCATGTATGTCTATGTTGGTACTTTTAAGGTCTGTTTGACCGAAATAAAGTTTATACAAATATATATATATATATATATATATATATATATATCTTTCTTTTTTGCATAATTTATGCGTCACTCTATGCCTGCAAGGGTATATATATATATATATATATATATATATATATATATATTCACTGAAAAAACCATAGGTTTCAGACACGTTATAGTTAGAAATTAGTATTTTAAAAACCTTTGAAATTCACTGAAAAACCATAGGTTTTAGGGACAGTTATAGTTAGTTGGACATTTCACTCGTACAAAACCATAGAAATTCCCCCGTTATAGTTAGTTCAGCTAACTATAACTCGCGCCCCGCAATGCACTGCTGATAGACGTCACATATTACATCACTCATGACATGGTCAGTGACATCACTGATGACATCACTGATGACATCTCAAATGACATCACTGATGACATCACTGATGATATCATCCGGTGACTGTGTGTTTCTGTTAAGTTTAAATATGTTTAATATATATAGGGAAAGGCGTATTGAAGAATGAGTGGGTGTATAAGTGTCTGAATGGATGATTTGAGTACGTGCGTGACTGACTCTACAAGTGAGTGATTAAACGTATCTTACTGAATGCATGGGTTAGTGACTAAACTGTGTGAATGTCTGTATCCGTCTGTTTGTTGGTGTGTAAGTGGATGCATGGATTTGCGAATAGCTACATGAGTGTCTATATGGGTTATTGATTGGTTCTCTGAGTATCTGTATGGGTGCCTGAGTGTTTGTGTGGGTGGGGTGTGTGTGACTTTGTACATAGATGTGTGAGTGGGTGATTCACTGGGTGCATGATTTCAAGAGTGCATCTGTGATGGACTGCTTGGGTGGGTGAGTGTGTGTATGGGTGTGTTAGTGAGTGAATGTATATCTCAGTGGTACATGTGCGAGTAACTACATATGTAAAAGGCAGTATATATGTGTGTTAGAGTATTTACATGGCTATAAGTGAGAGTGTGTGATTGTGAGAGTGGCTGTATGGATGCGTGTGTGCTTGTATCAGTTATTGTATAAGAGCGTAAGAATGTGCTAGTATTTGTATGAGTAAGTGAGCTGGTGTGTGTATAACTGTATAGGTGAGTAAATGGGTGTGTGATTAATTTTTTGCATGACTGACTAGGTGTGTGAGTACCTCTATGGATGAGTGGCGGTGTGTGAGTGTTTATATAGGTGTATGAGTGCATATGATAGTCCTGTACTGAGTGACTGTAAGTATGAGTGACTGTACGGGTGAGTGAGTAGATGTGTGTGTAGACCTAAGAATCAGTGAGTGGGTATGTAGTTATTGGTATTGGAGTGTGTATGGTTTTGAGAATGGCAGTCTGTAATTTAGAGTGGGTGTATCAAAAGTTATATTAGGGTGTGAGAAGATGCATGAAATTATCACATGGATGATGTCATCAGTGATGTCATCAGTGATGTCACTGACCATGTCATGAGTGATGTAATATGTGACGTCATCAGCAGTGCATTGCGGGCGCGAGTTATAGTTAGCTGAACTAACTATAACGGGGGAATTTCTATGGTTTTGTACGAGTGAAATGTCCAACTAACTATAATTGTCCCTAAAACCTATGGTTTTTTCAGTGAATTTCAAAGGTTTTTAAATGCTAATTTCTAACTATAACGTGCCTAAAACCTATGATTTTTTAAGTGAATGTCAAAGGTTTTTTAAATGCTAGTTTCTAACTATGCCTCCAGAGGTAGGACATGTGAAGAAAGAAGAAAAAACGCACAGAAAGAAGCAAAAGAAATGCAGAAAGAAGCAACAGAAGTCCACAAAGACGAAGAAAAGTGCAGAAAGAAGCAAAAGATGTGCAGAAAGAACCAACAGAGGAGCAGGAAGAGGCCTTGTTGCAAAATCATCCTGTGCCCACAACTTTTTCAGACGGGTACTGGTGGTAACTGACTGACTAACCAGAGCCAGTGCTATGCTAAAAGACACTTAGAATACAGTGAAAACACCTACATACTCTAGGGAACACTATGCGTTGGGGTACCCCTGTGATTAGCATGACCTCCTCTGTAAGTCCCTAGTACATAATAGGGCAGGGGAATTAAAACTACCTCTTAAAACGGGCTACAGGGCACGTTTGCACAGTGGTGAAGGGAGGGGGGGCCTGAGGTGACATGTGTGCAAACGCGCCCCGTGGCGCGTTTTAAGTTGCGGGATTAAGTCCCCTTGAATCCTGAGGGTTCCTGGGGCCCAACTAGCCCCCAGGTACCTACAGTTAGGACCAGAGAGCTAAGTTGCAGAGAGGCGTTCCGAGGCCACGCACCTTTTTCACCTCTCTGCAACGCAACTCTGTTGTGCTTACTGAAGGTACCTGGTGGGCTAGTTGGCCCCCAGGGTCCCTCAGGATTCAAGGGAATTAATTCCCCAACTTAAAACGCACCACAGGGCGTGTTTGCGCACATGTCACCTGAGGCCGCGCCCTCCCCTTCACCACTGTGCAAACGCGCCCGTGGCGCGTTTTAAGTTGGGGGATTAGGTCACCTTGAATCCTGAGGGTCCCTGGGGCCCAACTAGCCCACCAGGTACTTCCAGTGAGCACCACAGGCCTGCGTTGCAACGCCTGTAACAAATTGTGCAGTTGTGTTTAGGTAGTGAAGGGGGTCATGCTGGGGGTAGTGTTTTAGGGTTTAGGGTAGTGCAGTGGTGTTTGTGTAGTGTAGAGGGTCATGCTGGGGTAGATTTAGGGTTTAGGGTAGTGCAGTGGTGTTTGGGTACTGTAGGGAGTCGTGCTGGGGGGAGTGTTTTAGGGTTTAGGGTAGTGCAGTGGTGTTTGGGTAGTGTAGGGGTCGTGCTGGGGGTAGTGTTTTAGTGTTTAGGGTAGTGCAGTGGTGTTTGGGTAGTGTAGGGGGTCGTGCTGGGGGTAGTGGTTTAGGGTTGAGGGTAGTGCAGTGGTGTATGGGTAGTGTAGGGGGTACTGCTGGGGGTAGTGTTTTAGGGTTTAGGGTAGTGCAATGGTGTTTGGGTAGTGTAGGGGGTACTGCTGGGGGTAGTGTTTTAGGGTTTAGGGTAGTGCAGTGGTGTTTGGGTAGTGTAGGGGGTACTGCTGGGGGTAGTGTTTTAGGGTTTAGGGTAGTGCAGTGGTGTTTGGGTAGTGTAGGGGTTCGTGCTGGGGGTAGTTTTTTAGGGTTTAGGGTAGTGCAGTGGTGTTTGTGTAGTGTAGGGGGTAGTGTTTTAGGGTTTAGGGTAGTGCAGTGGTGTTTGTGTAGTGTAGGGGGTCGTGCTGGGGGTAGTGTTTTAGGGTTTAGGGTAGTGCAGTGGTGTTTGTGTAGTGTAGGAGGTCGTGTTTTAGGGTTTAGGGTAGTGCAGTGGTCTTTGGGTAGTGTAGGGAGTCGTGCGGGGGTAGTGTTTTAGGGTTTAGGGTAGTGCAGTGGTCTTTGGGTAGTGGAGGGGGTCGTGCGGGGGGTAGTGTTTTAGGGTTTAGGGTAGTGCATTGGTGTTTGGGTAGTGTAGGGGGTCATGCGGGGGTAGTGTTTTAGGGTTTAGGGCAGTGCAGTGGTGTTTGGGTAGTGTAGGGGGTCGTGCTGGGGGGAGTGTTTTAGGGTTTAGGGCAGTGCAGTGGTGTTCGTGCAGTGTAGGGGGTCGTGCTGGGGGTGGTGTTTCAGGGTTTAGGGCAGTGCAGTGGTGTTCGGGCAGTGTAGGGGGTCGTGCAGGGAGTGGTGTTTCAGGGTTTAGGGCAGTGCAGTGGTGTTCGGGCAGTGTAGGGGGTCGTGCAGGGGCTGGTGTTTCAGGGTTTAGGGCAGTGGTGTTCGGGCAGTGTAGGGGGTTGTGTTGGGGGTGGTGTTTCAGGGTTTGGGGCAGTGCAGTGGTGTTCGGGCAGTAGAGGGGGTCATGCTGGGGGTGGTGTTTCAGGGTTTTGGGCAGTGCAGTGGTGTTTGGGCAGTGTAGGGGGTCGTGCGGGGTGGTGTTTCAGGGTTTAGGGCAGTGCAGTGGTGTTCGGGCAGTGCAGGGGGTCGTGCAGGGTTGTGGTGTTTCAGGGTTTAGGGCAGTGCAGTGGTGTTCGGGCAGAGTAGGGGGTCGTGCTGGGGTGGTGTTTCAGGGTTTAGGGCAGTGCAGTGGTGTTCGGGCAGTGTAGGGGGTGGTGCAGGGGGTGGTGTTTCAGGGTTTAGGGCAGTGCAGTAGTGTTCGGGCAGTGTAGGGCGTGGTGCAGGGGGTGGTGTTTCAGGGTTTAGGGCAGTGCAGTGGTGTTCGGGCAGTGTAGGGGGTCGTGCAAGGGGTGGTGTTTCAGG
The DNA here is from genome assembly GCA_963921515.1 of Calotriton arnoldi. NCBI lineage: Eukaryota > Metazoa > Chordata > Amphibia > Caudata > Salamandridae > Calotriton > Calotriton arnoldi. The sequence continues at coordinate 233,730 of CAWUFW010015402.1, read as the reverse complement.
GTTTAGGGCAGTGCAGTGGTGTTCGGGCAGTGTAAGGGGGTCTTGCTGGGTCTGGTGTTTCAGGGTTTAGGGCAGTGCAGTGGTGTTCGGGCAGTGTAGGGGGTCATGCTGGGGGCAGTGTTTCAGGGTTTAGGGCAGTGCAGTGGTGTTCGGGCAGTGTAGGGGGTCGTGCTGGGGCTAGTGTTTCAGGGTTTAGGGCAGAGCAATGGTGTTCAGGCAGTGTAGGGGGTTGTGCTGGAGGTGGTGTTTCAGGGTTTAGGGCAGTGCAGTGGTGTTCGGGCAGTGTAGGGGGTCTTGCTGGGGGTGGTGTTTCAGGGTTTAGGGCAGTGGTGTTCAGGCAGTGTAGGGGTTCTTGCTGGTGGTGATGTTTCAGGGTTTAGGGCAGTGCAGTGGTGTTCAGGCAGTGTAGGGGGTCTTGCTGGGCTTAGTGTTTCAGGGTTTAGGGCAGTGCAGTGGTGTTCGGGCAGTGTAGGGGGTCGTGCTGGGGGTGGTGTTTCAGGGTTTAATGCAGTGCAGTGGTGTTCGGGCAGTGTAGGGGGTCGTGCTGGGGGTGGTGTTTCAGGGTTTAGGGCAGTGCAGTGGTGTTCAGGCAGTGTACAGGGTCGTGCAGGGGGTGGTGTTTCAGGCTTTAGGGCAGTGCAGTGGTGTTCTGGCAGTGTAGGGGGTCGTGCTGGGGGTGGTGTTTCAGGGTTTAGGGCAGTGCAGTGGTGTTTGGGCAGTGTAGGGGGTCATGCAGGGGGTGGTGTTTCAGGGTTTAGGGCAGTGCAGTGGTGTTCGGCCAGTGTAGGTGGTCTTGCTGGGGTGGTGTTTCAGGGTTTAGTGCAGTGGTGTTCAGGCAGTGTAGGGGGTCTTGCTGGGGGTGGTGTTTGAGGGTTCAGGGCAGTGCAGTGGTGTTCGGGCAGTGTAGGGGGTCTTGCTGGGGCTGGTGTTTCAGGGTTTAGGGCAGTGCAGTGGTGTTCGGGCAGTGTAGGGGGTCTTGCTGGGGCTAGTGTCTCAGGGTTTAGGGCAGTGCAGTGGTGTTCGGGCAGTGTAGGGGGTCGTGCTGGGGCTGGTGTTTGAGGGTTTAGGGCAGTGCAGTGGTATTCGGGCAGTGTAGGGGGTCGTGCTGGGGCTGGTGTTTCAGGGTTTAGGGCAGTGCAGTGGTTTTCGGACAGTGTAGGCGGTCGTGCTGGGGGTGGTGTTTCAGGGTTTAGGGCAGTGCAGTGTTGTTCGGGCAGTGTAGGGGGTCGTGCTGGGGCTGGTTCAGGGTTTAGGGCAGTGCAGTGGTGTTTGGGCAGTGTAGGGGGTCGTGCTTGGGCTGGTGTTTCAGGGTTTTGTGCAGAGCAGTGGTGTTCGGGCAGTGTAGGGGGTCGTGCTGGGGGTGGTGTTTCACGGTTTAGGGCAGTGCAGTGGTGTTCGGGCAGTGTAGGGGGTCTTGCTGGGGGTGGTGTTTCAGGGTTTAGGGCAGTGGTGTTCGGGCAGTGTAGGGGGTCTTGCTGGGGGTGATGTTTCAGGGTTTAGGGCAGTGCAGTGGTGTTCGGGCAGTGTAGGGGGTCTTGCTGGGGGTAGTGTTTCAGGGTTTAGGGCAGTGCAGTGGTGTTTGTGCAGTGTAGGGGGTCGTGCTGGGGGTGGTGTTTCAGGGTTTAGGGCAGTGCAGTAGTGTTCAGGCAGTGTAAGGGGTCATGCAGGGGGTGGTGTTTCAGGGTTTAGGGCAGTGCAGTGGTGTTCGGGCAGTGTAGGGGGTCGTGCTGGGGGTGGTGTTTCAGGGTTTAGGGCAGTGCAGTGGTGTTCGGGCAGTGTAGGGGGTCGTACAGGGGGTGGTGTTTCAGGGTTTAGGGCAGTGCAGTGGTGTTCAGGCAGTGTAGGGGGTCATGCTGGGGCTGGTGTTTCAGGGTTTAGGGCAGTGCAGTGGTGTTCGGGCAGTGTAGGGGGTCTTGCTGGGGTGGTGTTTCAGGGTTTAGGGCAGTGGTGTTCGGGCAGTGTAGGGAGTCTTGCTGGGGGTGATGTTTCAGGGTTTAGGGCAGTGCAGTGGTGTTCGGGCAGTGTAGGGGGTCTTGCTGGGGGTAGTGTTTCAGGGTTTAGGGCAGTGCAGTGGTGTTCGTGCAGTGTAGGGGGTCGTGCTGGGGATGGTGTTTCAGGGTTTAGGGCAGTGCAGTAGTGTTTGTGCATTGTAGGGGGTCATGCAGGGAGTGGTGTTTCAGGGTTTAGGGCAGTGCAGTGGTGTTCGGGCAGTGTAGGGGGTTGTGCTGGGGGTGGTGTTTCAGGGTTTAGGGCAGTGCAGTGGTGTTCGGGCAGTGTAGGGGGTCGTCCACGGGGTGGTGTTTCAGGGTTTAGGGCAGTGCAGTGGTGTTCGGGCAGTGTAGGGGGTCGTGCTGGGGCTGGTGTTTCAGGGTTTAGGGCAGTGCAGTGGTGTTTGGGCAGTGTAGGGGGTCGTGCTTGGGCTGGTGTTTCATGGTTTAGGGCAGTGCAGTGGTGTTCGGGCAGTGTAGGGGGTCGTGCTGGAGCTGGTGTTTCAGGGTTTAGGGCAGTGCAGTGGTGTTCGGGCAGTGTAGGCAGTCGTGCCTGGGCTGGTGTTTCAGGGTTTAGGGCAGTGCAGTGGTGTTCGGGCAGTGTAGGGGGTCGTGCTGGGGGTGGTGTTTCAGGGTTTAGAGCAGTGCAGTGGTGGCAGTGGTGCTCGGGCAGTGTAGGGGGTCGTGCTGGGGGTGGTGTTTCAGGGTTTAGGGTAGTGCAGTGATGTTCGGGCAGTGTAGGGGGTCATGCTAGGGCTGGTGTTTCAGGGTTTAGGGCAGTGCAGTGGTGTTCGGGCAGTGTAGGGGGTCGTGCTGGGGCTGGTGTTTCAAGGTTTTGGGCAGAGCAGTGGTGTTTGGGCAGTGTAGGGGGTCGTGCTGGGGGTGGTGTTTCAGGGTTTAGGGAAGTGCAGTGGTGTTCGGGCAGTGTAGGGGGGTCGTGCTGGGGGTGGTGTTTCAGGGTTGAGGGCAGTGGTATTTGGGCAGTGTAGGGGGTCTTGCTGGGGGTGATGTTTCAGGGTCTAGGGCAGTACAGTGGTGTTCGGGCAGTGTAGGGGGTCTTGCTGGGGTTAGTATTTCAGGGTTTAGGGCAGTGCAGTGGTGTTCGGGCAGTGTAGGGGGTCTTGCTGGGGGTAGTGTTTCAGGGTTTAGGGCAGTGCAGTGGTGTTCGGGCAGTGTAGGGGGTCGTGCTGGGGGTGGTGTTTCAGGGTTTAGGGCAGTGCAGTGGTGTTCAGGCAGTGTAGGGGGTCGTGAAGGGGGTGGTGTTTCAGGGTTTAGGGCAGTGCAGTGGTGTTTGCGCAGTGTAGGGGTCGTGCTGGGGGTGGTGTTTCAGGGTTTAGGGCAGTGCAGTGGTGTTCGGGCAGTGTAGGGGGTCGTGCAGGGGCTGGTGTTTCAGGGTTTAGGGCAGTGCAGTGGTGTTCGGGCAGTGTAGGGGGTCGTGCTGGGGGTAGTGTTTTAGGGTTTAGGGTAGTGCAGTGGTGCTTGTGTAGTGTAGGGGGTCGTGCTGGGGGTAGTGTTTTAGGGTTTAGGGTAGTGCAGTAGTGTTTGTGTAGTGTAGGGGGTCATGTTTTAGGGTAGTGCAGTGGTGTTTGGGTAGTTTAGGGGGTCGTGCTGGGGGTAGTGTTTTAGGATTTAGGTTAGTGCAGTGGTGTTTGGGTAGTGTAGGCGGTCATGCTGGGGGTAGTGTTTTAGGGTTTAGGGTAGTGCAGTGGTGTTTGTGTAGTGTAGGGGGTCATGCTGGGGGTAGTGTTTTAGGATTTAGGTTAGTGCAGTGGTGCTTGTGTAGTATAGGGGGTCGTGCTGGGGGTAGTGTTTTAGGGTTTAGGGTAGTGCAGTCGTGTTTTTGTAGTGTAGGGGGTCATGTTTTAAGATGCAACGCTCCAATACCTGACCAGTCTGCACTACATAAAACTGCAAAAAAACTAAAAATAAAAAGTGTTTTGCACACTTTTGTCATTGGGCTATATGTGGGCTACATCTGGGTAATATTTGTGCTACATTTGGGCTCTTTTTTCTCTGGTGGCCATCTTGGAAGACTTCTTTGTTATGAAGTTACCTAATTTCCTCATTTACTGCAGTCTCCTCAGTAGGTAATGCTTTCAGTTTTTTACTTTGATTCCATCAAGAAGGCATTCAGATGTGTCTCACATTTGCCATAAATTCAGAATGTTAGCACTCTAGTTGCTCATTAGATCACTGTAGTAAAGCTACTGCTCACCAGGGAGTTAACTGGAAGTCTGCTGCTGGTATTGAAAGTGATTGTTTCAGTCTGCATGTCAGAATTTTCTAATGAAATGGAAGAGGATTTGAGATCTCACTTAAAACATGTCCTAATTTTTCTTTCTGCAGCACTAACCATAATTTCTATTTCAAAAAGAACCCCCTCATTTTGTTCCTTTTTAAATTAAATGTTTTAAGTGTTACCGGTTTATTCCAATCAAGATGGCTTCAGGTGTGCCATACTTTTGTCATAAGTAAGGCTGTTAGCGCTCTAGTTGTTCTTTAGAACACTCTGGGAAGCTGCAGTAGAACACAAAGGCATCAACTGGCAGGCTGCTCCTGTTGAAATATAACAGGAAGATATTTGAGATCACACTTGAAACATGTCCTAATTTTTCTTTCTACAGCACTAACCATAATTTATATGACAAAATGAACCCCATCAATTTGTTCCTTTTTAAATTAAATGTTTTAAGTGTTACCAGTTTATTCCAATCAAGATGGCTTCAGGTGTGCCATACTTTTGTCATAAGTAAGGCTGTTAGCACTCTAGTTGTTCTTTAGAACACTCTGGGAAGCTGCAGTAGAACACAAAGGAATCAACTGACAGTCTCTGCCCTTGTTGGATGTACATGTTTTACTGAGAATGTCAGACTTCATTCTCACATAACTGAGAAAGATAATGTGAATTTACAGAAAATATGCTCTCATTTTAGCTTCTGGAGCACCTTCCAAAACTCTATGGGACAAGCATGTGAAAATAGTTTTCTCTCAAACATGATTCATGATATCCCAGCAGAAGGTTTTTCACAGGGTAAAATCACCTTAGAACACACCACAATTCCTGAAATTAGTATGGTACCATCAACAAATGAATTCTAATGTAACTAAAGTCTGTTATCACCCTTTATAGTTCTCCTTTTGGTAACCCTCAAAATCTTTGATTCACTACAATACATTTCAATGGGGTACTATCATGTATATTGGTCCCAAGATGGCTGCCAGCAATTCCAGGATGAAGTGCTGACAGCCAATCAGATCTCACAATGACATGTGTGGTTAGGCTCCGCCCAGATATATATGTGATTTTACTTTTGATTTTCTCAGGAACTACTGAACGGTTTACACCATTTAACCAAAAGGCACGACTCTGAACCAAGGGCTACCTTTTTGCCAAATTTGGTGTAATTCCGTTCAGCAGTTCGGGCTGTAGCCTTGCATAAAGTTTCCTATGGGAAATTGATTTTCTGACTCTTATTTTTTGAATTTCTCCGCAACTACTGAACGGATTTACACCATTTAAAAAAAGGTCGCTTTCTGAACCAAGCACTACTTTTTTGCCAAATTTGGTGTAATTCCGTTCAGCAGTTCGGGCTGTAGCCGTGTCTAAAATTCCCTATGGGAATTAACATGGAGAAAACATGTTTAGGGACCCCCCTTTTTTCTCAGCCCCCGCTTGCCGAATCACCCCGAAACTTTCAGGATAGGAGCAGACCGGAGCGCCCCACAAGTTTGGAAAATTTCGCGAAGATTCATCAACCGGCGCCAAAGTTATTGGAAATAGAATGTTGTGAATTTCCTATGGAAAATAGGTCCTAACTATAACTATCTACTGGCGACAGCCAGTAGATAATATCATATACATATATATATATATATGTTAAATTTTTATATAATTTTAAAATTATAACATACATAAAAATTATTAGTTTTAAAGTAAATATATATATAAATTATTATATATTCGTGTTTCACATTTTTAAATTACGCTTATTTGTTATATTTGTTAAAATGTATATGAAATCTAATTTATTTTTTTAATTACTTTTATTCTTTAATATATTTAATATTTATTATTTATTTTATATATTTAAAAAACGATATTTTCTACAACTATATTTATGACATCGATATTTTTTTCCAATATTTTTGTACTTAACATTATAAGTATAGGATGTAGATATTTTTGACATTGACATTCATGTCACAATATTTTTGTATGGGGATATTTTGGGTGTCGAAATTTTGTCAGTGTACCAGACACCAACATCAAGAAAAAATAAATACAATGAAATACGCAAATTGCAGAAACCCACATAAACCGCATAAACAAATCAGCAATAAAAAATAATTGGTTTAATATCTCTACACACTATAGATACCAATATAAAACATATTATAAAATGTATGCATAATGGGTGCCCATTAACCCCTTGCGTGCGGCGCGAATTTTCACGCTGTGCGGGGATTCTAATGAGTGGGCGGGATTCGGACGGCCGGGGGCCGTCCTGCACACACGCCCACCGTGACGCGTGACGGCTCCCGGCCGTCATGAGCATGCAAGGGGTTAATTGAAAACAATTTAAATTAGTAAATGACATCTGACATCACTCGTAGCTCTACACACAAACACAATGTTATGTTATGTTACATAAATTTGTAACGCGCACAGATACTCACGAGTGTCCCAGCGCGGTGCCTTGCGGGATGAGGAAATGGACTTTAAAGAAAGAGGTGTGTTTTCAAGTTCTTCTTAAAAGCCACTGGGTCCTGCATATTACGTAAGGCAAGAGGGAGGGCATTCCAAGCAACAGCAGCCTTCCGAGCAAAAGAGCTGCCTCCTAGCCTCTGGTATTTAAAACGAGGGACCTGGGCGAAACGTAGGGACATAGATCGCAGAGGTCGAGATGGAACATAAAAGGAGAAGCGTTTCTGCAAGTAGGAAGGGCCACTGCCATGAAGAGCACGGTGGGCCAGAACCAGCGATTTGAATTTTACTCTTTCAGTCACGGGGAGCCAGTGTAGTGAGCGCAAATGATGGCGCACGCTATTACTGGCGGAAATGCCCAGAAGAAGTCTGGCTGCCGTATTTTGGACAACCTGGAGCTTTTTCAACAGATAGCCCGGGATGCCAATGTAAAGAGCATTGGCATAGTCCAGCCGAGACAAAATCAGTGCACAAGTAACCGTTTCCGTCGCCTCCTGGGGTAGGAGAGGAAAGAATTTCCTTAGGGTTTTGAGAAGACCGAAACAGTTGCCGGCCAACTTCTTGATATGCGTCGAGAAGGAAAGAGTCTCATCAAACCACACCCCCAGATTCTTTGCGGGCTTCCCTGTGGAGGTGGACGAGGGGAACTCAGGTGGCCAGAGAGAATCCCGGAAGTTGGAAGGAAATTTCCCAAAGAGGAGGATCTCAGATTTCTCTTCATTGCACTTAAGTTGTGCAGCCACCAGTCATATAAAGATCGAAGAGAGACAATGTTGGACCGAAAGAACAGAGTCCGCATTTTTGTCCCAGGTGAAAAGCAGCTGGGTATCATAGGCATAAGCCATCACCTTGGCCCCTAAGCCCTCAGTCAGATATATTAGAGGTGTGACATAGATATTAAAAAGAAGGGGACTCAGGGAGGACCCCTGGGGAACTCCCGTTGTCACTGCCTGACGGGAGGAGGAGGATGGTGGAAACCAAATCTGCTGGACCCGCCCTTCCAGGAAGGACCTGAGCCAGCCCCAGACAGAACCCGACACACCAATCCTGGCAAGTCGCACAAGGAGTAGTGAGTGCGGGACCGTGTCGAACGCTGCCGAGAGGTCCAGCAAGATTAATGCTGCCCTCCCGCCAGCGTCCAAACACTCGCGCATGGCCTCCGAAACCTCAACCAGGGCCGATTCGGTACTATGAGAAGCCCGAAACCCTGATTGGGCTGGATGCAAAAGGCCCTCCCGCTCAATAAACTCAGTGAGCTGTTTATTCACCACCTTCTCACACACCTTGGCCAGAGCAGGTAAGAGGGAAATAGGACGATAATTCCCTGGACTAAGAGGGTCCAATGACGGCTTTTTTAAAAGTGCAACATTTTGGCCTGCTTCCAAGCCTGTGGTACGACGGCTTCCTGAAGGGAAATGTTGATGATGCTGTTCACTTCTGCGTTAGTGATCTCTGCTGCTGCTGCCAGTAATCTGGCAGGGCAAGGGTCCGAGGGCGAGCCAGACTTTAGACCCTTAAGAATTCTAAGGGAATCAGGCAAGTCCACAGGCCTAAACGCATGCAAGGAATGGTCAAGATCAACAGATTGAAACACAGAAGTTGTCCCAGGACCGTTGTCACAGGAGGAAAAAGCCGCCTGTATAGTACAAATCTTTTCCATAAAGAAGCAAGAAAAAGTGTTGCACCATGTGACTGAAGATGGAGACACACTAGCTTGGGCCGAAGGGGACGTAAAACTTTGAACAATAGCAAAGATTTCTTTAGCATTGTTTCTGACCGAGTCGATACGGGCTGAGTAGAATTGCCTTTTGGCCAATGTTATGGCTTCGTAGCCCTGAGCTTCTGCTTAGCTACCGGGCAATATTCACTACGGCGCCACGCACGCTCAAGAATCTTGCATTCATGTTTGTGTGCTTTTAGGTCTAGGCTGAACCAAGGTTTGGAGGGAGATTCCCTGGACAGCCTCGTAGAGCGTTGTGGGACTAGCATGTCCACTGCATTAGAGACCCAGCTAGTGAATCCAACCAGACAATCCTCAAGATCCCCCGAGAGAATAGGCCTAGAAGCTTCCAGGGCCCGATTGAGCTCAAGTGGATCGATTTTACCAAAGGCTGGTTTGCAATTTGACCGCGTTAAAGGCTCGGCATTGGACATTTCCCACGAGAAATGAGTTAAAAGGTGATCCGACCATAGAACCGGACATGGATCCCTTAACAAGATGGGAAAGTTGGTACAAATAGGGTCCAATATATGGCCAGCCTGATGTGTAGGAAGGCTAACCTGCTGATCAAGTTGAGCCAAATGTAAGATGTCCAGGAAGTCGCGCGAGTCCTTAGTATTAGCCTGATCGAGATGGATATTAAGATCGACCAGGACCATATAGTGAGAAAATCTCACGGCCCTGGACATTACAGCGTCTCCACAGGCCTGAAGAAAAGGACCCACCGGGCCAGGGGGCCTATAAATCAGAGAGCCTCCCAGAGTAAAGTGAGCTGAGAAGCGGATGCTAAAGTCACGGGCCTCACAGCCTCCCCACGAGGTGGCATCCCCCCTGCGAAGGTCCCACTTGTTCTTATAGATGATGGCCACTCCGCCCCCTCTCCCCTCTGGGCGGTCAGCTCTAGAGATCTTATAGCCCACAGGCGTGGTAGGGGGTGACAATAGGGCGGACACACATTGAGCATTACATGTTCCAAAAAAACACACACAAACATGCAACAAAACTCAATAAAACCAATACAGATTAAAGTAACATGTAATGTTTCCCAACGCGATATTCTAAAACACAAAACAGTGAAATACACAATAATCCGTAATATCAGTAAGCAATAATGTTTTCCATCTTTATTCTCAATATCCATTTAGTGGTGTTTGTAAGTTTGCTCTGTACATACGGAAATATACACTTATTTGCACAAGAATTACACTTTTAACACAAAACCCTTTGCACATGGGATGGCACCTGTTAGTAATATGTGGCCCTTGAAGGTGTTAAAGGTGACCCTCACTTCTGATGGACAGAATGACAAGGGGATCCAATCCCCAACTTAATCTGGGTGAAAGTTTTACTAGACCATGGTAATCTTGGATAATGTCAGTGATTTTATGTTATGCTTGTGACGCATAATGGCAGAGATTTCACATTCTGCTACATTGTGTAAACTGGATTTAGCTTAGGTAGAAATCATTATAACATAACATAAGTATTTGTAAAGCGCACGTTCACCCCTAACGGGGTATCTTGGCGCTGAATGACAGATGTTTATTGTTACCCAACTGTACTCATTTTATCGACCTCATGTGGATGAAAGGCTGAGTGGACCCGCCAGGATTCGAACCTGTGTCCATGAGGTTGAATACAGGCCCCTGTAGTGGATGCATTGGTCCACTGAGCCACCAGACCCGGCTAACATGCACAAACATGGGATAATGCTAGAAGGTTTTCCCCACATGCAAGTAGCTGTTTTATGCTCTGTTGTTAGTCACTGTGCACTAATTGTTGAGCTCAATTGATTTCCAAATTATTTTTTTACAGTACCTTCAGGCAACATTTTTAAGGCAAAATCCTTTATTCTTTCATTTTGTTTATGGTGATGTGCGATAGAGAGTGGGGCTACTGTACATTCAGCACCAACATCCTCCTCCTGAAGACTCTTCCCTTTCTTTGTTCTGGGTCATTTTTAAGTTGAATAATTGAGACAAAACATCACTCATCCTTTGTCTGCAGTCTCTGCTGCATCATCCACTATTGGATGGTTTGCAATTTTTGATAAAATCAAGTAAGTTAAATATACTTTTTTGAAAAATAGGTCTTTTTGAATGGCTAATTTCTGATGAAGAGTAGGCACCACCATTTAGTCTTTTCTTTTTGTTTGGATTAGTAATATTGTTTTAGGGCCTGTTGTTTGAACCATGGGATGCAGAGTCAACCGGTGTGGGGAGCAAGGGACATTGAGCCTAAGGGCAAAGGACATTTTGGGGTGGTGGAGTCATGGAGATATTTGTCTTCCATTTTCTTGTTTGATTTATCTAAATTTGGGATTTTATAGTCTGCTGCAAGACATTGATGTGCTTTTCAGTTGTTTTTATGGATTTTGTTTCACAAGCTCCCTTCTATTGTGCTAGATATAACATTGGGTTGCCTTATTACATTTGAAAATTAAGAAAGAAAAGGAAGATGGCAGTGTAAATAACAAAGCGCTAGCACAACCGGCGTACTCGCTGAAATGCTACGTTAGCCGTTACAGGTATGTACTTTTTATTGGGCCGACTATAGCCCTTGTTTTCACTTATACCTATATTATACCTGCGTGATACATGCCACGCAATTCCAGCGTACCCATTTTCTGAGATTACTCGCTTCTAAAGACAAAGGGGCTGATTACGATGGCGGGCGGACTTGATCCGCCCCCCCATCGTAGCGGTGTTTGGGACCGTCCGCCATGCATGCGGATGTCCCGCCTACCAGATTAGGATGGGACCGCCACCTCTGCGGTCAGATTCCGCACCGTTAACATTGCAGCGGTGGCTGCTGACAGCAGCACCGCCGCGATGTCGAAAAGAGCATGTTGTGCATTTCACTGCACTACACTGTGCCTGCCACATGGTGCAGTGAAATGCAGGGTGTACCATGGGTACCCCCCCAGTGCACCCACACCTCCCCCCAACACAAGGGGGGCCCGCAACGGGCCCCCAAAACCAATCCCCGCCAGCCTTTCAATGGCGGTTCAACCGCCACGGAATGGCTGGCTTCCGCCAGCATCGTAATTCAGCAGACGTAGCCTGCTAGGCTCTGCCACCATTGTAAGCATGCTGACCGCTCCGCCAGGCAATCGTAATGATTGCCTGTGGCGGTTCCCTGGTGGACAGGCTTTGCCTTTGCCGCGGTCGCGGTCTGGATCCCACCGCCATCGTAATCTGGCGGTCGGAGAATCGCGGTCCACAGGGCCGGCGGACCTCACCGCCGGCCCGGCGGTGGCGATCGTTCCGCCATAGTAATCAGCCCCTAAGTTGTTTTGACTAGTTGATGTCCTTGGGGCTCCAAGTACCCTTTAACTTGAGATACTAAGTTATTGCGGATATTTGGTAGTTCTGCATCGTTCTACAGTCTACTTATTGAGCCTTGAAAAAATCTTTTTTTCAATGAAACATGTGTTGGCTGATTGCGGTCATCAGATACTAACCTGCGTGTCAACAGAATTTGAGATGTTTGTGCAAAATTAAAAGCTGGATCAGCTACATTGTCAGACCAAAAAACATAAAATGTATGTAGCGCTCTGGAATTTATATATAATACATTTGAAAAGTGCTAACCTGATTGGGTACAGGTAAACAGTTCATGTTCGGTGTCTGAGAAATTTTAATTTAAAATCCTCTTTAATGGTAAAGTCGGATTTTAAGTTACAACTTTGAAAATGCCACTTTCAGAAAGTTGTAGTATAAGGTACTGGTGCCCACAAGGGATTTATTTAATACAGAGTTATTAGATAGTTCAAAACAAATGAGAGCCATTATTATTGGCCTCTTACAAATAAATTATTAAATAAATTATAACAATTCTAAATGAACTTATCTAAAAAAGAGACAAGGGAAGGGGCAAAAAATACAAATACAGAAGCGGGTGTATGCTTTTTGAATACAGATTTATGTAAATATAACAAAAGAGGGTACAAGGAGTTTCTCAGTTTTTTTATGAGCATTAAACTGTTAAAAAAAAAATCTTGTGGATGCTATCTTGTCCAAAAGGATTTTGGAATTGGTTATGCTAGAGTCTGCACTAGTCTTGTTTTCCAAAGCTTCTATTTTTTTTGTAAGTGATTTAATATGTTTAAGTGCTGTCTCGATGATAAGAACCACCCAGGTTCGGGAACATTTGTTGGCAGAGTAACTAAAGCCAATTTTAAAATCTTCATCTTCTGTGAAGATGATCGGAATATTTCTTATTTGCAACCCGGTGGATATGATGTTAGCACATAGACAATCAGTAAGATAAGAAATTTTGCATGCAATTCTGTTCTAATTTATTTTTTCTTGAGTCTTTCTAATTATGCTAAATCTGATTCAAAGGGTTGTTAAAGGGCCTCTGTTCCGTAAAAGGGAAGGACCACTAGCTATTTGGGGAATGTATTCATCTGTATACGATAATGTTTCTGCCTCAGACATGTATGAGATGGTGACTATAAAGCAAAAAGAAAAAAGAAGGTAAACCAATACACTTGCAATAACCACTTAAAAAAGTGACCCAAAACAGACTATTGTCTGCACATAGATACTATTCAGGAAAATGGGTAACCCAATAAACCCTTGGAGGCTTGGGCTTTAGAATGTTGGCATTTTTCTTCCCTAACTATTTGGTGCCTGCAGTCTGTTCCTTGGTCACATAACTGGGTGTAGTTTGCAGTTGGACTTTATTTATTCCTCCCAGACAGCTACACAAAAGCGGGATTAGGTATGCCTAAATGGGCCATCCACTGGCAGGATGAGGGGTAGAGCTAGGGTGTGATCTCCTTCACACAAAGGACTTGTCACCCCTTCATTGCTCAAGCAGCCAGCTTGGAATCAGGGCAGGGAGATAAGGAAATGCCAAGCACTTCAAAGGGAATACTCTTGAAACCTTTCCTACTTCCAATGAGGCACCAGATATAAAAATAGGACCCTCATGCCTACCCTTCAATTCACTTTCGGGACCTGTAGAGGGACTTTCATAGGACTGCCTCCTGCTGCTGTGGCCAGCAGTGCACTTTAGAAGATTGTCTTGCTGCACCTGGAAGCACTGTTTTGATACCTGAACCCTTCCTTTAAACCTCAGAGGCCTGCACTGCTGTGTGAGTCCTGTTCTACTTCTGAACCCAGGACTACCAGAGTGACTACAAGGGCTAGTTGACTGACCTCATGATCAGAGTCTCAGGGATAGAAAAGGCTCCAACTACCTTGAACTTGCACCTGTAGGCAGCCTGAGTCCTCACCCCCAAGTGGTGCCAATCCAATCCTGGACACTTGGTAATGCTAAAGGTACCCAGCCAAAATCCAAAACTTGGGACGTAGCAAATGTTTGGCTAAAAACTACTCTGAGAACTGACCGTAGACCAGGAATAAACTGCTCGTCTATCCACACAAGGTGCATCACCGGTTCGCCTGACTTCGTGGCAGCTCCTACTACGTTCTCCTCCTCCACAGCAGATCCTGTTCATTGGTCCTACCCCAAAAGGCTGCTCTGCCTCGTGGAACTCTTGTTGGCTACAGAGTCTTGCCTTGTCCCGCTGAAGAGTTTCAACTTCCAAAAAAACAGACAAAATCCAAACATAGTAATCTTCACAATGACTTCGTCCAGCGGCTCCATCGTGATGGCCATATTTTCTGACTTTGACCCAGTCTCTCATGACTAGATGTCCATGGTTGGTGCTTTGATCTTTTAGGGGCTAGTTTTTACTTTAAACTTAAAAAATTCATAATTCCAGTTCTACTTTGGTGTCAAAAAATGTATTAGCATTTATTCTATTTTTCTAAATTTGTGAGCGAATTTTCTTGTGTTGTGTTTACACTTTATTACTGTTTGTCTGTTGCATAAATACTTTACACATTGCCTCTAAGTTAAGCCTGACTGCTTTTGTGCCAAGCTACCAGAGGGTTAAGCACAGGTCACCATGACTGGTTCACCATGACAGGGATTGTGGCTGTTGCTTGAACAGGGGTCACCCTCCCATTCAACCAACAACCCAATTTCTCATACTTTCTCCCTTGCCAATCCATGTGCTCGTTCACTATATCGTTAAATCAGTGTGTGTCTGTTAAGCAGTCCTTTTATCTTTCTTCTCCACGCCTTCTTCCTTGCTAATCCATGTGCATGCCCACCATTTTTATAACAAGTGTGTGTCTGATGATTCATTATTACCATTTTCTGCCAAGTTTAAAAGCTTTCTCGTGCGAGCATTACATTTTACAGTCTTTCAGGAGCACACTGATATTTTTTCATCATCTTTTCTTTTTATATATATTTCTTGTCATTGTAATTGCTGGTTTTAATACTTGTAGTACGTGGTTATTATTGTTAATTAATGTAATAATTGTTGCCATCCTTCCTTTGGGTCTATTAGTGGCCCTATGGTAAGGACATCAGAAACTAATTCCTATTTTGTACATTTTTTTTTCATCATTCTCTGCTATGTTGATTGGACCCACTGTGCCAAGGTTATTATTTTTAATTAAATTCATGTTTTACCAGCCTCCCCTTCATTCTCATAGAAGTCCAATGGTCCCTGGACAGACATCAGATATTATTTTCAATTTTTTAGAATTGTTTTCAACATTTTCTACCATATTGATTGAGCCCTCTGGATCATGGGTATTATTTTAAGCAATTGATTTGTGCCAGCCTTCTTCTAGATCTCACAGGGGTCCCATGGGACCTGGACAGGCATTGTGGTGCTGGGGGGAGCCTGCTCCATTCTCCTTTGCTCCACCCTGGGTGAGAGTAGCTCTTTTCTGTGCTGCTGCCCGGGCAGGATCAAAGTTGTGTTTCCTGCCCATGATGAGAGCGTGGGCAGGGTATGCCCTCACTCTCCTGGGCAGAAGAAAAGCAATGTCCGAGGATGGGGTCCACTGGACACTGCTTGGATCTGACCCCAGGGTGGCCATTTTCCAACTTGGGGAGGGGGTCCTGACAACCCCATCAAGTATGAAAAAAATAAGGCCCCAGGGAATTGGGTCCCTGGAGCCTCATTGAGGCATGGGGATGGTGGCCACACGCCTCCACCCCTAGTTTTAAAGATGGACCCCGGGCATAGGGTCCCCGGGGCCTCATAGAGGCTTGGTGAGGGGGGGGCAGTGCACCCCCTCCTCTAATTTAAAAAAATGGCCACAGGGGATTTGGGTCCCCCGGGTCTCATAGAGGCTTTGGGAGGGGATGACACATGCTCCCCTCCCCATGAAATCGATCTCATGCCCCCTCATGCCTTGGCTCACCCCAAAGTGGAGGGATTAAAAGTGCAGGAGCCAACACTTTTTGAAAATTTTACTGCAGATTTACAGAAAAAAATACATTTTTGGCCCCAGGACTGATCCCTCTGCCCCCCAACTCCCTACACTGCACCCTTGTTTTTTCAGACCTCATCTTGAGATCTGTTGAGATCTGTGTGCTCCGTGGATCATCCGTGGCATGAATTATCTATAAAATTCAAACCTTAATTTCTCAAACACTACTGTATGGATTTAAACGATATTGCATAAAGCACGCTATCTGGACCAAGTTCTAGCTTTCTGCCAAATTTGGTGCAATTCCATTCAGCAGTTTTTATAGTATTGCTGTTCAATTTTCATATGGAAAAATGAATGGGGAAGACGTGTTTTGGGACCCCCCTTTCTCTCGGCCCCTGCTTGACAGATCACCTTTAATTTTTTCAGGCTGGAGCTGAACTGGATCAGAGTTTTTGGAGAACGTTTTGTGTAGATTTCTCAAACGGCACCAAAGTTATGAACAAATCAAAAATGCTTTTCCTATGGAAACGTGCTCCTAACTATAACTACCCATTGGCGTTAAGTGCACTAGCTAGCCTTTTTGCCCACAGGGAATAAGATTTCCAAGCAGGAAACCCCCTTCTCTGCACCCCACCTTATCTGGTAATCCTTTATTTCTTCAGACTACCATGGAGAGGGATTTACTCAACGTGTTGGAGCGGTGTTTGAGACTTTTGGCAAAAGTTTATGTTTGTGAGTGTTCACAAGCTGATTGGGGACTCCAAGTCCCCACACACCTCTGTCTCTTTACATAAATTTCCTCTCTCAAAAATATTTATGTAAATAAATCCTTTTAGGAGTGCACAACCAACTTTTCCCAATGTTATGCTTGTCTTTGATGCTGTACAGTGCTGCACTGCCTTTTGGCTAGATTTGCACTATAGAAATCCCAAATGTACATGTACTTACAAGGTACTTGAATTACTGTATGATAAAAAATGACTTGCACAAGGCTGCATCTTGGGATGAAATTTGCCGTTGTGTGCCTTTTCTGTTCTCCTGTAGGTGAGTTGTGGCAGAAGGTCATCAAACATGTTTTACAGGACAACTCTGTCACTTAAGGGGAGGAGTCAAGAGTCATTGAAGTAGCATGTACTAAGGCAGTGCCATGTATGATTGTGTGTACAGCTCACTTATAAAGACACAGTTCACGTAGCTGGGTCATTGCATTTGTGCCAAGGCTATACTAGCATCCAAAACAGTTTCATCAAGCCATCAGGGCAGGAACGAAGTGGCAATTGCAATGAAGCATAGGTTTCCATTGCATCATGATGCTGAGGCATCATTTGTTGTAATAGTTGATTCTGCCTGTTAGTCTTTTTGAGAGTGAGATGTGTACTACTGATATCATATATGGCATGGGGTAGTCAAGAATGCGGTAAAATACTCTATTTGCTTATATCTTCTACATTGGTATTGTTGTAGGGATTCTGCACATACACAGAGCTATGCACAGGATAATAGGACCTCGGAGTATAGTGGTGAGCCAACCATACACCTTAGCACCTAACACCCCAATCCGACTAGCTTTAGCGTCTCATTAGCAACAATGCTACCAATGATTAGACAACCCAGAACACGGTATCTCTCTCTCTCAGGACTCGCAGGAGCAAGAACACCCTTTCATAATTCACTCATACCTGTCCACAACGTGCCTAAGAAGAGACACTGTATAGTTTAAAATGTTTATTTCAACTACCGTGCTCTAAGATACAGTACACGTGCCAGTACTATCAGCATAATGCATAAGGATAATATAAGCCGCATAGTTACAACTCCATAGAATACAAACGGGAAAGCATTTCATAAAGCAGTGGATATATGGCTAAATGACAATACCACCCTCCCCGTGCTAGTTGCTAGTTTATTATAAAAACAGAAGACCTCTGGGCTTGGTCGAGCGAACCCCCATACCTCAATATCTAGATGTAAGGTTTACATCATAAGACAAGCACAGCTCTTCTCTCTGGAAAGGCTTCTCTCCAAGTGTTTCTAACCGTGAAAATCACAATATTAAAAGCATACGAATTTCTCCAGGGCAGCTGTACATAGTGTTATGTCTAAGTGCGAGGGACTTGCCAAATCAGCAGGAACAAGGGACGTTGTTTTTCGACCTTGTACATGGTGTGCAGACGTAGCCCAAAGGGAACAGGAGAAAAGGTGAAAGACAGAAATGCAGACAGTGCTAAAATAGCCGGGCAGAAGCAGAGGCTGGAAAAACAACGGCACAAAGTAAAGTGCGCAAAAAGGCCTCATGGCAGCCAGGCCTAAGTCAACGTAGCAAGGCAGACCAGGAGGCCACAAACCACACGACACCATCCCCTGGGCAGTCCATCGGCCAAGTCAGAGGAAGAGGACAGAGTTCAAATAGACGGAGCAGAACAGATACGTCCGTTGTGGAGCGGTCCCCATGAAGGACAACGAACGGGAGATGGAAAAATAATTGCAGAGGCAAAAAAAAAAAATCCAGCAAGGCAGGGCAAAGAAAGCGAAGGCCCTGTCAATCCAACAGAGTGTAAGTGCAGAAATACGCCACACCTTCCAAGAGGACATCATTGGAATCATCGGAAAAAAGCGACGCCATCCAGTCCAGTAAATCAAAGCTGCAGTCATGTTCCTCGCAAGAGGGAGCAGCGAACAGCATTGCGGGACAACTTGCGTGGTACTCAATATAACTTCGTTGTAGGAGATTCTGAGCAGCCGCCCAGATATCCCATTGTGCCAAAATCCCCAGTGCAGCCGCACGAGCCATGTAGCCTGCACCGGAACAGTCCCGTTCATGGGCCTCTAAGGGACCCACCAGCAGGACAAAATCCGGTCGAGACAGAGACGTATTTGACAGGCAATAATCCAAGGACCACGAGAAAGGACATCTGATGCAAGACATCACAGGTTGCACGCAAGTGAAATACGCAAAGCGAAAAGACAGTCTATAGGACACACTGAGCGTCGCCAACGGCAGGATGCCGAAACCAGCGAGAATGCGCTCACGGAGCATCTGGAGACGACCTTGGTCGAGAAGGGCCCAAGAGGTGCAGCCATTGCGTAGCAAACAGACCAAAAGCAGTATACCAGCCACTAAGGCGAGGATCAATGGAAAGCCACCAAAGACGCTGGAAAAAATGGAATGAATAAAAGCAGGGATTACACCAAAAATAGTCTGAAAAGAGGTCACAAGTCCAGAGCCCACAACTTTAAAAAAGTGCACCAGACCTTCAGTGCGTGATGCATTAAAAACACAGTGAATCAGTTCACCGAAATGTTGTGGGAGGTTAGTATTCAAAAGGGCCTGTATCTCACTGTGGGTACTCGCCACCTGGAGAATGAATGTCTCCCGGGCGGATGTGAGCATAACCTCCTGGTTCAATAAGAGTGCCTTTATTCTGCTCAATTTATTGAAATCCGCCCTCAGAGTAGGAATGGAAGGCCAAACGGAACTATCTACGATGTCGTGCGGGGGAGGAAAAAGCACATTTTTGCAGCAGACAACCCTGTGTGAAACTGTAACAATATAGGGTATGCCGGCCAGCATGCCACAGCAGTCTTGGTTATTCAAAAGTAGATAGCTGCCATTTGCAAGCACAGTGAAAGTAGGAGAAATAGCAGGAGCAGGAATGCCCTTCAATACACAAGCAAGATTCGGAGCTGAAACGTTACAAGCCCCGTGCAATTGAATGTGTTTGCAAACAATTGAATGCTCCATCCTTTCCTGTCTTGTCTTCCACTCCCAACGAAAGCTTGTACTTGTACCCACGTTGGGCGCCATGTTGTAGGGATTCTGCACATACACAGAGCTATGCACAGGATAATAGGACCGCGGAGTATAGTGGTGAGCCAACCATACACCTTAGCACCTAACACCCCAATCCGACTAGCTTTAGCGTTTCATTAGCAACAATGCTACCAATGATTAGACAACCCAGAACACGGTATCTCTCTCTCTCAGGACTCGCAGGAGCAAGAACACCCTTTAATTCACTCATACCTGTCCACAACGTGCGTAAGAAGAGACACTGTATAGTTTTAAATGTTTATTTCAACTACCATGCTCTAAGATACAGTACACGTGCCAGTACTATCAGCATAATGCATAAGGATAATATAAGCAGCATAGTTACAACTCCATAGAATACAAACGGGAAAGCATTTCATAAAGCAGTGGATATATGGCTAAATGACAATACCACCCTCCCGTGCTAGTTGCTAGTTTATTATAAAAACAGAAGACCTCTGGGCTTTGTCGAGCGAACCCCCATACCTCAATATCTAGATGTAAGGTTTACATCATAAGACAAGCACAGCTCTTCTCTCTGGAAAGGCTTCTCTCCAAGTGTTTCTAACCGTGAAAATCACAATATTAAAAGCACACAAATTTCTCCAGGGCAGCTGTACATAGTGTTATGTCTAAGTGCGAGGGACTGGCCAAATCAGCAGGAACAAGGGACGTTGTTTTTCGACCTTGTACATGGTGTGCAGACGTAGCCCAAAGGGAACAGGAGAAAAGGTGAAAGACAGAAATGCAGACAGTGCTAAAATAGCCGGGCAGAAGCAGAGGCTGGAAAAACAACGGCACAAAGTAACGTGCGCAAAAAGGCCTCATGGCAGCCAGGCCTAAGTCAACGTAGCAAGGCAGACCAGGAGGCCACAAACCACACGACTGTATGTAGGAAAGGTAACGTGCCATACATGGGGTTTTGTTGTTGACTTGCAATAGCGCATTGTAGATAGATGGTTGTGATATGCCAATTACATCTTTGCTGAGTCCCTAGAGGGAACAATTGCATAGCTGTGCGGTGTGCATAGCTCTGTTGTCACAGCTGGAATGGTGTTCAGTGTGTTCATTTGGGCCATTTGGTGGGTTTCAGGTGATAACATTCTTAATCCCTGTGCACATTCTTAGTTGGTGAAAGCACTGAGTATATTGTTTTTCAAAACCTTCTTTTTCTTTGTCTTTATGTGTCCCATGTTTAGCACTCGCGACCATCCGCACTGAGAATTCACGCCGAGATTCGTCCTAGCGCTTGATTTAATGGTTCGCCGACTTAACATAGGCAAGCGGCACGCAAGAAAAACTCCATCACGTGGTGGTTGATGGAGTTTTCCCAGAGTGTAGAAAATAAGGGGGAGTGAGAAGCTAAATTGGGGCAGCCCTCAGCCTCCCTTAAACATTGTAATCAGTACACAAAAGAGGGAAAGTCTCACAACTCATGAACTCCTAACATTTCAAGAGGTCAAATTAACTGGTCTCAATATTTATCAAAGTGAAAAGGGATATGCACCCAGGTGACACGGTGCGACCCTTGCATCAGATGGATATATTAGAAGGATCCAAACAGGAGAGTGCGGGGAGATGAATAGTTTGCAAGGGAGGACGATGTAAGGGAGTCTGAATTTTTAGAAGTCATAGACCATTAGATGGAAAAGGTCCTATATGGTCTGTATGACTGCATGCTTCATGTTTAGCGTACTGTGTAAACCAGCATTGAGAGTTGGTATTTAACACAATCTGTAGAAAATCTACAGATTTAATCGGTCCTGAAGAAAGCCTGCTGACCCTGAGTGGCACTTGTAACAGACTGAAACACGTCGACCTTACTGAGCTATAGGTGTTAGGAGTCATTGCACACTGTTTTTATCCTAGCTAAAGGACCTTAATAATACACAAGTATTAGGATCCTGAAGGCTTATTTAATTGCACTTAGGTTTTAGAACGAGCTCTGCTTACAAATTGCGTTGAGCCCACCCACTCACATTAGATGCAGTGGGTGAGGATCTGATGGTAAAGCATGCCACTGGTGATACACTGAGGATCCTACTAATATGTCCATGTGATGCAAGGGTCTCAAGGATTCACCTGGGTGAAGATCACCTTCCACTTTGATATATACTGACACCAGTTAATTTGACCTCTTAAAATGTTAGGAGTTCATCAGTTGTGAGGCTTTCCCTCTTTTGTGTACTGTGTTTCTGGAGTGGGGTTTACTGCACACCCTTACTCATATTCAGGAGAACTTGGCCTTTCCTGAAACAAAGCCCAAATGGAGAAAGATTAATTCTTCTGACAATACAGAAGAAAAGAGCTTGAGTCTCTTCCTATCCATAAAGCTATGAAGGGAATGGCCAGATATGGGGAAGATAGAGTTCCCAAGCTTGCGTTCCAAAAGGTATATGCAGCTGCATTTTCCAGAAGAATTTCCCTCCTCTGTGAATGTCAACTCACTTATGGCAGGGCTAGCATTCTGTGGTACTATTAATTCTGCTGGATGGTAGCTTATCAGAGGCCTCCCCGTCAGACCAGGTTGGCAAGAAGATGGAAGGAGCAGTCAAGAGGACGTACTCTGAATAAGCAAACTTTGCGATCAGGGCGGGTGCCTATGCCATATAAGCTGTACAATCCCTGTTCTTCAACTTTCAAGGCTCTTGCAGAAGAAGTACAGGAGGGTATGGATGACACCTACAGGTTTATGGCCAAGAGACTCTAGGTCTGGTTCTTATCAGACATTACATTTGACACTTTATTTGCAGTGGTTATGCATTCGGTCTCTGCCATTTCTGTGGGAAACAACATTTGGATGGAAGGAGGTAAAACTGTTTGGTTTTCAGCTCGAGGATAGTATTAAAAAGTCCGTCAAGGACATGAAATTAATCACTCCTGTTAAACCTTCCTCGAAAGGTAGAGGTTTTGGTTTCAGGAGGGCTTTTGAACAATCATCTGCAGCTAAAGGGGCTAGCCAGTAGGTGTTAGACCTGGTACCATTGGCGTGGGTCTCCCTTCCATTTTTTGTGCTATGCCTCCTCTGTTACTGACCTGTTTTTGCTGGATTAGATGCTTTGGGCACTTTGCCACTGCTATTCAGTGCCAAAGTTCAAGTGCTCCCTATGATAAATTGATGTATGGATTAGTGACTCCATGATTGGCCTATTTGATTCACTGTCAGACCCTAGTACAGTGCACTGGTTGTGCCCAGGGCTTGTGACTCAAATGCTGCTGGTGGGCTTGCAGCACTGGTTGTGCCACCCACCTGAGCAGCTTGTAAAGTGTGTCTCAGGCCTGCCATTGCAGAGCCTGTGTGCAGTCTGGTACTGCCATGTCGACTTGGTAAGTGCACCCACTTACCAGTCCCCAAACCTTCCCTTTTCTACATGTTAGTCACCCCTAAGGTAGGCCTGCGGGCAGGGTGGATTGTATGTAAGAGGTAGGACATGCCCTGGTGTGTGTGGCATGTCCTGATAGTGAATTACAGCCAATTTTGTTTTTCACTATTGCAAGGCTACCTGTCCCCATAGGCCAGAGTGGGCAGTTTGATTATAACATCTTATAATCCTAACTGACCCAGGGAACATGGTAGAAAAACTAATTTAGTATGCCTGAACTCAGAATGATAAAATACATCTTTTAGTGAAGTTGGTTTTAACATTCTGTGTTTGAAAATACCACTTTTAGAAAGTAGGTATTTTCTTGCCTAAACATCCAGCCTGCCTCTGCTAGCTTGTGTATTGTTTGTCTGGGTTTGTGAGTGACAGGGGCTGGGGGACTCCAGGAGACAGGGTGAGTCAGCACAGGGCTGAATAGACCTATCTACATGTAGAGTGGTGGGAGGAGTGGCACCTGGGTCTGAATAGGGCTGTGCCTGCCTTCCACAATGCTGGCTCCACCTCCTGTGGTGTGTCTGATGACCCTGGCCCACACTGACAAAGAGAAAAGGTGTGCACTGGCAGAATGCACCCAGAATTGGTTTGGACTAGGTACAGGACCCTCTGCCTTCAGAGGACAAAGGATTTATGGATATAAATACTGGGCCCTGACCCTAAGATTTTAGATCACTTCTGGGAAACAAGAAGAACCTTTGCTGAGGAGAGGAACCAAAGAATATGAAGGAGGAGACTATCCCTATGCTGTGTGCTGTTTGAGGGATTGGCCTGCAGTGGTTGCCTGATTGCCAAAGAAAGGAGAAAGGAACTTTGTGCTTACTTTCATCATCTTTCAGAAAATCTCCAAGGGCTTGAAGATTGAGCTTGCCTCCTGCTGAAGTCTCAGGGACACAAGACTTCACCAACCAGCTCCCCTGAATTCCCTTGCTGGGAATTTGAAGTGCCTACTGTTGTGTTGGGCCTTCTGAGAGCGTGTCGCTGGGAGCTGGAAGCGCGACTCACGAAGAAGAAGCGTGTCGCCGCCGCAGCAGTTGTCGTTGCATCGTCGAGAAAGCGTGCCGCCGCTGTCGCCATCGCATCACCGAAGCGCCTCGCATCACCGGAGAAGAGTGTCGCCGTCGCAGCAGATGCCGTCGCATCATCGGAGAAGCATGTCGCAGGGCCTGTCGTGGCTCAGAAGATTCACTGAGTCGCTGCACGGCCGTCGGGCGTGCACGCATCGCCCCTTCATTGTCGCATCGAGAGGAAGACGCCATTTTGTTTCATTGCACCGGGTCATCATCGCATCGAGGCGCTGCTGGTCGCATCGCCACAGAAGCGCAGTAAGAAACCGACGCATCACCTCCCCACGCGGTGAAGAACCGACGCATCACCTCCTCTCCGGTAAGGAACCGACGCATCACCGTCCCCTACGCAGCAGTAGGGAACCGACGCATCACCTTCCCCGGAGCAAGGAACCGACGCATCACCGTTCTTGCGGGTAAGGAACCGACGCATCACCTTCCCTGCAACTCTTTTGTTTGTATGGCGTTACGCATCCAAAGGTACATTGAACGTAGAGTGTCGCATTTATCACCTGCATTTGAACTGAACTATTTTCTACCATTGACAGTCATATTTTTCGTATTGTATTGTGGATTTTTGTCGTTTTGGGTCTTGTGCTAAGTCTATATAAAAAAATACTTATTTTTATACTACAACTTGTGTGGTGTCCATCTGTAGTGTTGTCACTGTGTTACTGTATGTGTTCTCAAATGCTTTACACACTTTCTCTGAGATAAGCCTGCCTGCTCGTGCCAAGCTACCAAGGGGGTGAGCAGGGGTTATTTTAGTAGTGTATCACCCTTACCCTGACTAGAAGCAAGGGTCCCTATTTGGACAAAGGTACCTACCTCTGCCAACTAGAGACCCCCAGTTCTAACAGTAAGGAAGTGTCAGTGGAACTCCCTTCTCATATATCCCTTGAAAACACCATGTCACTCCAGCCTACCCCAACTCATGACTGGCAGAACAAGGAAGGAGGTCAGATAAATACTTTTTTTGTCAGCTGGGGAAGCAAATGTCTCAGACTCTTAGGTATTGCAACTGGTAAGAGACGGATACAAAATTGTGTTTTTGTCTCCTCCAGACAATATCTATATTCGAACCCCAATCCCACGCAACCCAGAAAAACATCACACTTTGGAAAAGGGAATTCAAGATCTTCTGGTTAAAGGAGTAATTATCCCTATCCCAGAGGGAAAGAAGGGTCATGGATACTACTCTCTGATGTTTTTAGTCCAGAGTAGTTCAGGGACTATTGCCTTGTTTTGAGCCTCAAGTCAGTGAACCTCTTAGTTGCCGCCGGAGGCTCAAGATGGTGAGTCTCCAGAATATCTTACCCTTAATTTGTCCTGGCATGGTTTTAGTATCTATAGATCTTCTGGATGCCCTTTTATGTATTCCTATGCACCCTCCTTCCCATATGTTGCTGAGATTCTTTGTCTTGGGTAACCACTATCAATTCTGGATACTTCCCTTTGGTCTCTTGTCAGCACCTAAAGTCTTTACTAAAATGTTGGCACCTTTAGTGGGTAACCTTCATTCCTTGTATCTGTTGATTTCCCCCTATCTGGATGACTGGAAAATCTGTGCTTGTTCTTTTTCAAAGGGTCTACAAGCTGTTCAGCTAGCCTAAAACTGCCTGAAGACTCATGGGTTCATTCTAAACACCAAAATGTCTCAGCTTCTTTCACCCCAAGACCTTAACTTTATTGGGCTCTTTTTGATGGGAAACAACCATTACAACGCGGTCATTACACCGCAATACCTTTCAACTCGGTCGTTACAACGACCACATTGTTAGTACGCAATGCATTTACATTGCAAGTCTTTACAACGACTTCCACTAGGGGGCGCTGAGGTATTGGAAATGAATTCCAAAACCTTCCCTACTGTTGCGCAAACTGGAGTAGGAATAGTAAATAATACTATTCCTAAGTCCAGTGCGCCCCCTAGTGGAAGTCGTTGTAAAGACTTGCGATGTAAATGCATCATGGACTAACAACGCGGTCGTTGTAACGACCATGTTGTAATAGCACGCGATGTAATACATCGCGTTGTAAAGTGCTATATTCCTTTTTGATACCAAGTTCTTCCTGCATGCAGCTAAAAAACTGAATTTGATGACACGCCTCAGGAATCTATTGAGCTTTCAAGAGGCACCAGAGAGGGAATGGCTGGGGGTACAGTGGGGCATGACAGCTGCATTATGCCTGGTACCTTGGGCTTGTCTCCATCACTTCCATCTGGTTTAGCATCTCCTCTCCCATTGGGACCTGACTGCACAGAATTACGGTCTTCCAGTCATAATCTCTGCATCAATCTTCAAGAAGTTGCAATGGTGGTTAATGGATTCGAATCTGAGCAAAGGAATGCCACTTTTTCCTCCAATTCCAATAACGATCACCACAGATGCAAGCAACCTGGGCTGGTGAAAGACAATGGGAACCTTCTGTGCCAAGGGTCTCTGGTCGTTTTCGGAATCCTGAAAGACTTCAAACTGTAAAGAGCTAGCGGCAGTTCCACAAGCTCTGTTATCCTTTTCTCCTCACATCCTGAAAAAATGTGTTCAGATCAGGACAGACAATTAAGTGACAAAGAACTATGTGAACAACAAAGGGAGTGCCCACATCCCTCTGTTAGTTTCCCTAATGGAAGAAATAAAGATCTGGCAGAAAGGAACGTTCTGTCCACAACAGCGATCTATCTTCTGAGGAGGAAGAATAGACATGCAGATCTACTGAGTCGGACATTCCCCTCCTCAGTCTCCCTGTCACTTTCTCTGCAAGTGTTCCAAGAGGCTATGGTTCAGTTTGAGGCTCCTTGGCCGGATGTTTTTGCTTCACCCCAGAATGCACTCCTGCCTAAGTTCTGCACCCTTCTTCCATGTCAGGAAGGATGGGAGGTGGATGCTCTTGGAATCAGTTGGCCCAGAGGTCTCCTCTATGCACTTCGTCCCTTTCTGCTAATCAGCAAGGTTCTGGCCAAGACCTGAGAGGAGTGTTCAGTGGTTATTTTGGTTGTTCCCTCTTGGAGGTACCAGCTCTGGTTCTCTTGGTTATTCAATCTATTGATCCGGCCCATATGGTATTTTCTCTGGTTCCATCTCCTCTCAGATATCCCAAACGTCCAAATAGTTCTCTTCGCAGTCTCTCTTTGGGGGTCTGGAGATTGAGCTTCAAAATGTTTGGCTGTAATTGCCTTTTCTAATCAGAGTTAAAGGATAGTCAGTACCCTAAAGGTCTATGAAAGACATTGGGGAAAATTTAAGAAGTGTTGTTCCTCAAGGAATATCCTTCCTACCTCTTGTGGGGGTGGGGTGGTCAGTTATTGAATTCCTGAGAGAGAGCTTCCTCTTGACTTTGGCTGTGCCAACCTTGTGTAGCCAATGTTCTGCAATCAAGGCTATCAGAGGTCACTCAATTTCCTAATTTATCCTTTAGCTTCTCACTTATTAAGGATCTTTCATCTAAAGAGACCAGTGGTTCACTCGCCTGTTCCCTCTGAGGATCTCATTGGTCTTATCTTATTTGCAAGCATCTCCCTTTGATCACCAGCATCAATCTCTTTGAAATTTTTTACCTTGAATGTGTTTTTCTACTGGCCATTACTTCAGGGAGAAGACTGGGGGAATTGGGGCTCTCCTTCAACATGGTCCTTTTCTAAAGATATTTCATGACAATGTGGTCTTAAGATCGGACTCAACCTTTGTGCTAGAGGTTTCCTCAACCTTCCTTACCATCTATTTTGAGAGAACGGCCCTCTTTAATAATGTGGATTTTTTTGTTTTTCACCTTTGAATTGGCCAACAAGAGCCAACGTCTGACAGTCTCCACTTTGTCGGTGGATCAAGTTGGTCATTTCATTGGCCTAATAGAAAGATGGTCTTTCCCTGCAATCTATTTTCCAGGGATGATCAACGAGTGTGGATCTTCTCCTCTTGGGCTGCACTCAAGGTAGCATCTCTGAGAGATTTTTGTGCAGCAGCTACATGGTCTGACCACCACTTTTTATTTCCCATTATAAATTGAGGATGGGTGATATGTTTTCTTCCTCTTTTGGTTCAGCTGTCATTCTGCAGCTCAATGAAATATGGGTGACAGTTCTTTAGAATTAGTTCACTTGGTGTAGCATCATTTGCAGTTTCCATCTAGGTTTTTTCACAAAATAGCTTTGGTATATGCTCATTTAGGTAGGACTGTGGGGAGGAGAAGGACAAGATGGATAATGACTCGGTTACTTACCAGTAATCGTCACGGTTACTTACCAGTAATCTTCACTACCCTGAATTGTATTCTTGTGCTCCATTACTCAGTCATCGTCTTCCTGTCAAAATCCTACATGCCCGCCCTTCATTGCTGGCTGGTGAAGGGTGGGAAAACATGTATATTGTTTTTTTTGCTTGTTATTTCAGGAAGCACATATGTTAGACCCCACCTACATGGGTCTGATAACATTCACTTCCTGTGGGGGCCATGTTGATTGAGGCATTTATGTAGTTTTCAACTTCTATGAGTGAAATTTGTGTGCGAGCAAGGAAGTGCTCATTTAGTAAGAAATGTGACAAGGAAGGCAATGACTTGGAGAAAAGAAGATTGCAGGTAAGTAACCAAGTCATTTACATTTATTGTAACATTTGAGCGGGGTTAGTGATGCTGTTGTCTGAGCTTTCAGGTTTTGCATGTCTCTACATGTCAGCCTATGGGTTCATTAGCAATGTATATATTTTGCTCCTTTGATTTGTCCTCTCATTTGTTTATAATTTTCATTTGTTTCTTCTTTTTATTTTCATGTTTGCTTTTAATAAACACTTTTTTTACACCTTTCTGTGTCTGTTTACATTTTTACTGTAAATATTTTTGGGTGTTTGTTATTGATTGGGAGTGTTTAGAGTGGTTATCAACATAGATATTAGATTTTTTGGCTTTCAGGGCTCAGTTGCAGTGCTTGCTTTGCTTGTGCTGGAGCTCTGTCACCACTTGTGAGAGCTAGGACCCATTTACACATTTACCCAAAGTCGGTGGATCTTTTATGGTAGCACAAGAGGTAGAAGAAGATCAGAACCAGTCATCAAAATGTCAAGTACAGTGCAACCATTCTGGCCACGCAAGAATCGAGACTACAACTGGAGATAGAATTAGTGAAATTTTAAAAATAAATAAAATAAGTTTACATATACGAGTCTCAGCATAAGGGTATAAAAGTACAGAATAAACAAAATGTGTACACATCTCTGAAGAGATTCACCCTATATAGCAACAGAAATACGACTAATTATATTACGGTTAAACAAGCAATGAGGAAAAAGAAATTGGAGATAAACTGCGTCAGTTTGTTTTCTAAAGAAAACATTAAGGGGCATATTATCAAGAACGGCGTTAAAAGTAAAGCGGCGATAATGGGCTTGATAATATGCCCTTGAGAATTCCAATAGAAGCCCATGTTGACACCAGAACATGGGCTTCTATTGGAATTCTCAAGGGCATATTATCAAGCCCATTATCGCCGCTTTAGCGGCAGTTTTCTGCCGCTAAAGCGGCGATAATTTTAACGCCGTTTCTTGATAATATGCCCCTAAACCTCTCTTTCCCTATACTACTCTAACGGGGACCCACTATTCTAAAGCATTTGATTCAATTCAAGAATAAGAAAGGTGTCAGCTTCTGGAGTCTTCAGTAGAAATACTCAAAGCATTTGGTTTAAAGTAGCATGAAACTACGTTTGCTGGGGCATAGGTCTGGGCCCTACGAAGTCTAAGGATGTCTAGTCTCTCCTTCACTGAACACAACATAATATCAATCACATTCCACTGAGACAAATCCACTTGACTCCACTCTCAGTGTTTTTCCAAGCTTCCAGCATAAATTGCACAATATCACCTTCTTTCTCACGTCCATAGGTTACAATTTCACTCATCCTCGGCCATTCTTCTCCTCCTTCATGGGAATCCAGCTACCCGCTCATTACAGTGGTTGTCTCTGCCAACTCTATCTTCTCAGTCCTTTCTATCTTACAAAAGCACAAGCCCTTCTTTTCTAATAAGGCTCTATCCACACATGCAATGGAAACAAAATGCATCAAAAAAATCCAAATGAAGGCCAAACACAACCAGAACATGAAACTGCAATGTAAACTTGCACTGAAATATAACATTAAACTAGAATGAAATTTTCATGAAGCTAATTAAACACAACTTTACCAAGTCTACTGGGTTACAAGTACGTTCACAAATATAAAGGTACCACAAATGAAGGGGCATATTATCAAGCCGATATCCGCCGCTTTAGCGGCCCTTTTCGGCTGAAAAGCGGCGATTTTTGTTACGCTCAATTATCAAGGACACGCTAACGCGTGTTTCCTTGAGTAAGCAGCCCTTTTAACTCCACTTTGCATGTCAGCGATGAATATCGCTAATGACATGCAAAGTAGGCGTTCCTTTCCATTTCTCCATGGAAATCCGCGCTGACACGGCAGCGCAATATTAGCAAGCCTCGAGCAAACCCACGATGCGATAAAATAAACCGCGCTAACCGCGGTTATCGCGGGTTTGTAACGCCTGGTTTGAAACCGACTTAGCCATACTTATAATGGCAGGTGGATTGTACGGCTGAGGCAACGGGGCATATTATCAAAGAAACGCAATAAAAATCGCATTTCCCACTTTGCGCAATTCTGTTTCACGCCGCTATCGCAGGATTTAATCGCCGGGGAGATATGCGTTGATAATAACGCGATATCTCGGCGATTAAATCCTGCGATACGCGGCGTTAACAAGAATCGCGCAAAGCGGGAAATGCGATTTTTATCGCGTTTCCTTGATAATATGCCCCGAAACCTTTTCATACATGAATAATGCAAAACGCATTAGAAATCATTAACAAAAGGCACTCAATTAAATGATTTCGTTTGCACATACATCTTCTCAAGATGTTAGCCTGCACATTTCATTACAGTAGTCTCATAATGATCCACGCTATGTATGTTAATTCCCTACTACAGTTATTAATAAATTCATGAACAAGTACTTTACTTTTTCTCATTAGTCACATTTCTTTCAAACACATACATTGAAAAATCTCTTTGTTATACGTGAGGCACTTTTTATATGCAGTACTTCATTCCTCTTTTAGTGCATTAATCATACAAGATAGATTCGAGTGCTGACTACTTATAGATATGATGCACTCCTACTTTTTATCTAAAAGAGGGATCTAATGTATGCGTCTCCAATTGTTGACCGTGGTCAGACAAACTTGTTCATCTTCCATATATTTAACCTCCAGTTTGACTTAGCATATACTCTTTCCCAGAAGGCCCCATCTATGCTCCCTTTCGTTGTAGACTATAAAATACGCTCTGAGTACATTTTGCAAGGAAAATCATTATTTGCCTTTTTACAAAGATTAGTGCTTGAATCGAACGATTTTGCTGTAATGCTTCTGCATATTTTTGGTTGTGGAGAGGAGAAGCTAGGCACATCCCCCAAGCCAAGTGCATTATTTTTAACCTTCACTATGGCGTTTTGCCATTTCTTTTCCCTTTTGCCACTCTGCTTTTTGCACTTTACCTCCGTTTGTTTCTTCCATTTTCTCTCCTTCTTTGAGCACCAGAGGTTTCTTGCCAAATAACAGTTTTAGTGGCAAACATAAGGAATGAATGGAAAGCACTGTTTCGGCCAGTTCATATTTTTCTAACCTGTACCCAAGGTTTACGACCTTCCATGGGTTGAGATTTTCTTTTTGGAACTCACATTTGTTTCTTGTCTACACCAGGAAACTTGCGATAGCTCCAGTTTTCCAGGCTGACTTCTGGAAAACATTTGTGAATCCGTTTTTTGGAAGAAATAGGTATCTGCTGAGCAATGAAAATACTGTTGTTTTCTTTTCTCTCTAAGGGAAAAATATTTCTCTCATAGAGATTCCCTTTCTCTACATCCCTACCAAACTTGCGTCTGCTCCCTTCCAACTCATGATGAAAGGAATTTACTCCTGCCCTTTTCAGAAGTATATATCTTACCTCTGCCAGGGTGGGAATGGCTTAGAAGGAGTTTCTGAATACCCACAGATGTTTAAGTTTGCTAGAATGGAGGGTGTGGCCTGAGCCGAACAAGATGGTTGCAGACTAGTGCGGCTCCGACAACATCGCAGGTAAATATCCCCAAAATCAGCCAGTATGAAGGCGGCCCCTCCGGACCACTGTGACACCTGAGGAGACGACAGAGGAGCCTGGGGTGCTGTCCCCTATGCAGGGCCGAACTGGCTACCGGGCTTTTCTTACTAAAGAATGTAAAACAAATGTTTAAAAAAGTATGCTTTAAAGCTATTTGTTTTGTATTGTTCATTTAGAAGCGCCGGCAGCTCTTCAGCAACAAAATCAGCCCCCTCAGCAGTGAACTTGGAACCCACCCTGCCACCCCAGCAAAAAACACCCAGTAGACAGTCCAGCCCTGCCCCTCTGTGTCCTGCATTGTGGTCAGCGAGCAGGGCCTGGCACCCAATGGCATCGAGACTCCTCTTTGGTGCCATTCGGCAGTGCCTGGCGCCTGTCGTGGGCCACTTGAGGAATAGGCTGCCCAGCGGTGGGCGGGCAGAACTGGCGCTGTTTTGAATAGGCTTCTTTGGAGGGAAGGTGGGACTGTGTGAAGCGAAGTTCAGAACTGCGGCCTGCCATAGCTGGTGCCCGCAGACCTGACTGGGAGAAGCACTGAGACCTGCAACAGATTGTGGCCTATAGCTCATCCTGCATGATCCTGGATACTGGTAATTATACACTCTAGGGGCCGGAGGAAGGGAGGCAGAGGGTGCGCATGTGTTTCAAGGCACACTATTGGGAAGGAAAATGAGCCCCTGGCTTTGCACCACTTGTCAGAGCAGAGGTGGTGGGATAAGAGACAGGACTGCGGTTGGTGCTGGCTGGTGTGCGCTCCTTGCCCTACTGCTACTCTGCATTACCAATACCCTGAGTGCATCATAGTGGGTAGAGAGAAAATGCCCAAACAAAGGCCCAACAGAACCAACTGGACAAATACGCTTTTTTAAAACACCTTGAAGAGAAGGAGCAGAGTCTGGGGGGGCCTGCGGGGTGAGCAGAGGGGAACGACAGGCCCAATGAAGAAACCCACCCTAAAAGACCAGATGGTTGTAGTGTGAGACATAAAAACCACCGTAGAAACTAAGATTGACATTGTCTCAGTAGAAATGAGCCAGGTACGTGCAGATCTCAGAAAAGTTAGCAACAGGATGAAATCAGCAGAAACAATAATTGCTACACTAAAGGGGAGGTTGGCATGGTCTCAACCCTTAAAAAGATACTGTAGTGCTCCAGGCATGGAAGGAAGATTGCAGAAGGTCAATCCCATCGCAATAATCTATGCCTGGTGGGGGTCCTGGAAAGACCAGAGGGCCCTAATGTGGACTTATTTGTTGAAGACTTGATCGTCAAACATCTCCAGCGAAAGGGTCTCTAAATGTTCTCTGTGGGACATGCTCATAGGGCTCAGTTCCCTCCCTCTAAACCTGGCCAACCTCTGCAAACGATCATAGGCAGAATATTTGCCTACTGTGATTGAGATGTAATCCTGCAGGCTGCCCAGAGACATGGAGACCTGATGAAAATAGCACCATTTAAATATTTCCAGGTTTTGACGGTCCAAACACAATGATGATCGTTTGATGAAATCAAGCATCAGCTGCGGGAGAGGGACATCAAGTACATCATGTTCTTCCCAGCTATGCTACAAATTATAGCAGAAGGCAAATCGTGGACTTTTGAAACACCAGAAGATGTATGGGAGTTGCTCAAGAGATGGCGACCTGTGGGCCGTCAAGTCTAACAGAAGGCGGCAGATGGCGACTACCGATGGAAGCAGGAGGAGACTGCAGTGAGGGTGCATGGTCAACTACCAGAAGCAGTATCAGCCACAACACCTGCAGACCTATCGGATGATCTCTCTCCTGAACGCCAAGACTAAAATTCTTGCCAGGGTGCTGGCGACAGGATTGACCCATGCAATATCTGCCCTTGCACGTCCGAACAAATCCAGCTTTGTCCCTTGTAGAAGCAACAGACTGAACCTGAGACATCTGTTCGGCTGTATGTATATACTGGTCAGGGGTCTGTGATGGGACACAGCATGGGAGGAGAGAATCTGCTTGTATGCTGACTACATCTTATTGTATGTCCCTGACCGGGAGCTCTTTATTGACAGAGTAATGCAGATTATACAAATATTTGGGTGATACAATGGATTTCGCTCTACCTGATCATAATCGGTTCTCTACCCCCCGTGGAAATAGGAGACGATGGCACCGACATGGGGTAATTTACAGATCTATCCAGGGGCTTCTGCTACTTGGGAATCCAGATCACTCAGTCCCAAAGGACTTCCTCAGGGACAACCTCTATAATGTGCTCCAGAACTTCACAAGGGAAAACACCCCCACTTTCGTTACTTGGCAGAGAAGCTTTAAATAAAATGATACACCTATCCAAATTTATTTATGCCCTATAAAATTCACTGTATGCTATACCAGAGGGCTTATTTCAGAGTTTTGATAAGGAACTGAGGCAACTGCTGTGAAATGATGGAGCCCCAGACTAGCGCTCTCTAAGTTATTAACAGAGGAGTGTATGAGGGTGGCATAGCCCTCCCAGACCTCAGGAAATATTATTGGGCAGTGCAATTGGTTGTAGTGAATTACTGGGCGTTTGCAGATCAGGCTTAGCCCTCTGTAAGGCATGATAGAGCGTTGATGGGCCCTAAAAGGTATGTGGCTGATATATATGGGAAAAGGAGTAGAATAGCCTGGCCGACATATATTAGGGTGGTGTTGCAAATATGGGACACAGCTCTTTGGCAGATGTGGTGGTCTTCAGTGTTGACTAAAGATACTCCACTGTAGGACTCTTGGAGACTGAGTGAGGTGCAGGGTTTGACTGGGTTCAAATGCTGGGATATTATTGTAATTAATACTCTGAATAATTCATGGGTGGATACTGATATAAAGTGAATCTAGACGTTGAGGGACTAGTCTGAGATGCCTGAAAGCAAGGTTTTTCGTTACTTGTGCCTCCGGCGTGCCCTCTATAAAGACAAACCAAAAGGTACACACATATAGGATGCAAACCCACTAGGAGATGGAATACTAGACAAACCATTAGGGGGCACAGCCATTTCCCTTATATATCGGATGCTTATAAACAATCTCCCCATTGTATTGGAGGCCCTGGGAACAAGACCTTAGAGAACTGACAGATGAGGAGTGGGTTGAGGCACTCCAGGGACCTAGGTAGGTGGCGAAAAATCTGGGTTTTGTTTAATCCTGTTAAACTTCCTACATAAGGTATACAATACTAGAGTACTAATGCTAAAGATTGGACGGGACAGCACTGATGACTGCCTCAGAGAATGCGGTTAGAGGGGTGCATTCTTTCACACTCTATGGGAGTGCCCTGAGACACACTCATACTGGCATGAAATAATGGGGACCCTGGAAGCTGTGACGGGACAGTCACTGCTCGCCAGTGGGAAGCTTTGTGCCCTGTGTGTATGGGGCTACAATCACTTATTTTGTAATCTGGGTTATTGTTAGCCAGAGGTAATATCGCACAACTGTGGGGGGCAGCTGCAATACCATGACTGGAGCAATGGACTCGAGATATTTATTGGTGAATGGGGGGGTGAATGATTTGTGTATGAGGGAAGAGCGTGCCCAAACAAGTTCGAAAAAGGTATGGGCCCGTGGCAGCACTACAGAGGATTTTTGAGTGTTTAATCCTGTACGATGCAACTCAAAGACCTGAACTGTTACAGCAATCCAACTGTATTGATCATGCAGACGCCCGCCAGTAAAAAGAATTTAAAAAAAAGTTTGCGTGCATGAAAAAACTCACAAGGCATTCCCTGCTTGGAACGCCCATTTCCCGCCCCTTGGAGTAGACTTACTCCCACAAAAATCATTTTTGAGTAAATCATTTACTAGTGTAAAAATATCTTTTTTGAATTCCAAACAACTTTTGTAAAAATAAGGCTTATGAACTCCGTTGGTGGTTTTCCACGCTATTAGCATGATATTAGCGTGAAAGGGGCTACATATGTATACTGAGAAAGAATAGTGTTTTTATGATAGGGCTGCAAAATCAAGTTGGCAAAGATTATGGGGCATATTCTCAAGGAGTCATCGCCGATTTATCAGTACTTTAGTGCCGCAAAAGTGGCGATAGACTTATCGCCCTATTCAAAAGCTGGTGCAAACTGCCAACATCGCCAGTTTTCCTGCGATAGCTGCCGCAAAACACATCGCCACGGATGAGAGCGACAATTAACGCTAATGATATGGAGAGTAGAAGTTCCCGTGCAGAAACACACGAAAAAACCACTTCGCGATATTCTCAACGACCAGCCAGATCTGCGATGCCGGACAAAAACAGGCGATAAGGCGCGTTAGCAGCAGGGACTTAACACCTGCTTTTTACTGGTCTTAAGTAGGACGAAAACCTGCAGTGCAAAGGGAGCCCAGGCCAGAGCCACATCTGAAGACCAACAGATGCCATGGAGCTACTAATCATGCAGCTTGGAGACCGAAGAGGGCCACAACACCCACCGCCACCACCCCCAGGACCACCGGACCACCACCGAGGCAGCGCAGAACAAGACAGCGGACCTTCCGAAAACGCATCAGCCTCACAGACTTAACGCCAGAGGATGTCATTGCCCACTACAGGCTCAAAAGGACAACCATCCTCCGCATCATGACCCACATTGCCCACAGGCTGACGGTACCAACACAGCGGACAACCAACATCCCTCCGCAGACAAAGCTGCTGGCTGTGCTGCACCTGTTGGCCTCTGGTACCTTCCAACCAACAACTGCCAGAGTCGGAGGAGTCTCACAGCCAGCCCTATCAAAGGCCATCACACCTGTCCTGGATGCCATCATCAGTCTCATACCCCAGCACCTTCACTTCCCGCACACTGCGCAGGAACAGCTGGAGACCAAGCAAGGCTTCTATGCCATAGCTGGATTCCCGCACGTGTTGGGGGCAATGGACTGCACACATGTCCTACTTGTGCCCCCTGTTGACACTGCACACAATTACCGCAACAGGAAGCACACGCATTCCATCAATGTGCAGGCAATAGTGGACCACCGGGGACTGTTCACCAATGTCGTTGCCAACTTCCCAGGCAGTGTGCATGATTCATACATCTTCCGACAGTCCATCATCAACCAGTGCTTTCAGGATGGCACCTATGGAAATGGACTGCTCGTTGGTAAGTACCAACGGAACACACCACACACCTCAATTCCACAATCACACAACGCACAACTGTGGGAATGGACACGTAACAAAATCACATTCAACATGCCAACCAACATGCACACCTGCCAGACACGACAACACAAGTAACCGTGGTAAGAGGGGCCAGAAATGTGGACAAACCATACACTAAGGCATAGCCCCTCTGCCACACATTTGCAGAATGTGGGGAGAGGTGGGAACCACGATTGTGCGAAGGAGGCAATGGACCTATGAATAACAATGTACACAATGCCAAGTGTGGCGGTGATGTGCTGGACAGTCTTAAGTATGCAGAGCACAGACATGTCCATGTGGACACTCCGGGCCCAATTCACAGAATTAACTTACGTCAAAATCCTAAACTTACAACAATTTTGGTATTCACAGAATGAACTTACACATTTGGGTATTCACAGAATGAACTTACACATTTGGGTATTCACAGAATGAACTTACACATTTGGGTATTCACAGAATGAACTTACTACCATTTTGGTATTCACAGAATGAACTTACTCATTTTGGTATTCACAGAAGGCACTTACTCATCAATGAGTAAGTGCCTTCTGTGAATACCAAAATGTGTAAGTTACACAAAATGAGTAAGTTACACAAAATGTGTAGGTTACACAAAATGTGTAAGTTACACAAAATGAGTAAGTTACACAAAATGTGTAAGTGCCTTCTGTGAATACCAAAATGAGAAGTTCATTCTGTGAATACCAAAATGAGTAAGTTCATTCTGTGAATACCAAAATGGTAGTAAGTTTAGGATTTTGTCGTAAGTTAGTTCTGTGAATCGGGCCCATACTGCTGGAGTCTGTAGTGTCGTGGACAGTGGACGCAACCATGTCATCACAGGCAGTGGGGAACACCTTGGACAAGTAGCCATGTCGGCCCCCCTGTAAGCGTATGCGTAGTGGGCAGGGCCGGCGCATGCCAGTCCAGCGTAGGGGAGTGACTAAATAGGCCGGGGCTCAGAAAGTGGTTCACTTCCGAGACGGCCACCGAAGTAACTACTGCGTGTGGCTCTGTGTCCGCCATATCCTGACCATAGGCCTACACACATGTGGCCGACCACCTACAATGGGCAAAGTCACACCGGCGACGAGGTGGCTATGTCCCACGCCCCGCGGAGCACATCTCGTCATCGCCTGCAGTGGCGTGTCTGCCAGGTTGGCGTCCCTCCCCCTGCCACGAGGCCGCCGTCGTGACCGGTGGTGCCTGCGCGATCCTGTGTGCCTGCCGCACCCCAGCCCGCTGATCCCCAGACCCGACCTGCGCCCAGCGGTGAATGCCCGCCCCTGGCCCCTGCGCACCCAGGCCTCACTGCTCACCTGCCGCCACCGGCGTCTCTCCAAGAGGGCCCACCACGTGCTGGTGCAATCTCAAGGTCGGGCTCTGCAAGCTTGGCAGCCTCCTCAGCCGATCGCTGGATTCTGCGCAACAGGCCCCAAGTGCACCCAGCGGCACCGCACTGCGGAGTTGCAAGTTGGCTACTGCTGCCTTCTGACCACACTGCGGTACAGCAAGTAACAGACACATGCTTTCCAGCCTGCCCCTCCAGGCCTGCTGCATCATCGCAGGCTGCACACCCACTCAGCTCTTCCGGTGGGCCGAACTCAGTGCACCACAAGTCACCGTCCAGCCTCCAGCATTATAGCATGATGCACACCCGCTCAGCTCTTCCGGTGGGCCGAACTCAGTGCACCACAAGTCACCATCCAGCCTCCAGCATTATAGCATGATGCACACCCGCTCAGCTCTTCTGGTGGGCCTACCTCAGTGCACCGCAAGTCATCGCCATGTGGCGGTTGGCCCGTGCCGGACGCAGGGCCTCAGGTGCCACTAACTCAGTGCACCACAAGTCACCGTCCACCCACCAGGCCTGCTGCATCATCGCAGGCTGCACACCCGCTCAGCTCTTCCGGTGGGCTGAACACAGTGCACCGCAAGTCACTGTCCTGAGGGGCTACCCCACAAGTCCGCCTCCAGTAGCCAACAGCATGTCCTCGGTAACGCCACTGGAGCCCTTCACCGTCACGGGGACACCCCCGTCCCAGGCACGCCGCCGGTAAGCCTGGGTAGATTGTCTGGAAACGTACTCCGAAGCGCACGACATCCCAGCGCGGCGGCGGCGCACGCGTGTGAGGAGTGCAGAGAAATGGCCCTGGGCTCTGGGCGTGGTTCAGTTCTGGGCTCTGGGCATGGTTCAGTTCCGGCCTGGCCACAAAAGTGACTATGGTGTGTGTCTCCGTAGTAGTGTCTGCGCCATCCGGCCTGTAATCGACAATGTTGCAATGTAGCATGCACCAGGAGGGCAGCCTCGCCCAAATGGATTAATAAAGGAGCGCGAGACCGCTCGGGGTCTCGGCTCATACATGCCAACTGTTGTGTGTGTATCTACATTGCCGCAGCCTGAACCGAAGGCATAGCCTCAATATCAGCGCGAGTTCAGCCAGGTCAGAACTCCACACCTGTGTCCGCCCTATCCTTACCATTGGCCTACACACACGTGGCCGCCCACCTTCAACAGCCAACATTACAGTCTTGCTGTCAGTCCTGCGGACATGCGCAGACAGGCATGACAATGGTGTGCCGTAGGAGTGCAAGTGATGCAACCGCGCAGCACACACAAGTAAATAGGCTCGGTGGGAGGGAGGAGCAGCTGTGAGGCTACGTAATACACATTGTCCTACCACGTTTGCCAACAGCAATACATGGCTAACATGAATCCCAAGGTCGCACAAATCACACACCACGAAACTTGTATGTCTGCCAACACAGCATGCAGAACCACCAGTTAACACTAATCTCACTTACCTCTCACAGGTGATCCAGGATATGCACTTTGCCCGTGGATGATCACACCCCTCCGAAGCCCGAACACCCCAGCCCAGAGGCAGTACAATGTGGGCCACAAACGCACCAGGGGCATTGTTGAACGCACATTTGGCGTGTTGAAATCACGTTTCAGGTGCCTGGACATCACCGGTGGAAGACTCTTGTACAGCCCAGAAATAGTGTGCAAGATGATCACTGCATGTTGTGTATTGCACAACATATGTGTACGCACCAATGCCCCGTGGATCCAAGTCCCAGAAGCACCGGACGATGATGAGGAAGATGATGTAGGTGGACCACACCCCACTGCAGCCACAGCAGGAATAGCCTGAAGGAACACAATCATCAACAATTTCTTCGCATGAGCACGTCACATTGTGACTGTCCACAGCAATCATGGCACAGTACAAGATGACCACATGACCAGCATGTGCAAATAAAATCTTAGCAACACACATTCCCCGTGTGCATGTCAGTCCTCTGCATTAGCACATTACTCTGACGGGTGTAAGTGCAACATTGAGTGCTAACATTTGCATATGTTGCAAGAAGAGATGGTGTGTATGTCACCTCTGTACCGAGAGGCTGTTTAGGGCATCACGTATTCGATATGCCATATCAGGGTGTCACATGTAGTACGTCATGCCACTCATCAGCATCCCACGTGTACATGAACATGAGATGAAGGCCGTCATTGGTGTTCAGGAAAAGACAACAGGGTGCCATTTGTGGTCAGAGATGTACCTACCTGATGCAAATATACACCCTGTGTGTCGAGTCCCACAACATGAACAACATGGCCGTAAGGGGGATGTGGGCACAGTGGACACCTCAGCAACATTGGGAGATGCACACCAGCCTAGAATCCAGCAGGTCCACCTTGCGTGGAACACACCAAATTGTCCCCTGGTCAAATGTCCCATGTACAGGTCACATGTGTACACGGACGTCATCCATCAAGAGTAGTGATCAGTGCCAGCTAATAGGTGCAAGGTGAGTGGTCAACCGCCTCCTCACAGCTACCTGCAGCCATCACTGTCAGACTGCAGCAAAACAACACTGCTACATCAGAGCATGCAATACTGACCGTGAGGGCACGTACATGGCTGGTAAGGGTTCAACCATGCCAGAAAGCGAAGCAGTGACATCTCCCCCACCCAATCCCTATCACATTTCCAGAATGCAAGCAGATGACAAACTAACATTGTGGATGACAGCCCCTCTGTCTGAACTAGAAGGCGGTAGCACATCTGCACCTCCGACCTTGGGAATGCATGCGCCCGGCACCCCCTGAGCCATAGCAGCTGCTGACGGCTCCCACACTACGCACAGCACTAACCAGAGACCAACGTATACACACCCCACACACAGGAGTCCTTGCGCGTAGTTCACTTGCATGGTATGACCTTCACACTTACGCACCGACCATCCCAGGAGTCCAAGCACTCCACACTCAAACCAATCATTGCTCCGAGCTGTGGCTTCCACATAACTTTGACTTTGCCTTTGTGACACACAGCCCTATTTCATACATTGACGTGGGGCTAAGTTTGGAAATAGCGAGATTGTTGTTTTGGAGCAATGAGGCCACAGCTAGTTCACACATTCCCAGTCATGTCACTGCCTATCTGGGTCACGGACATACATGCGCATTGAAATCAGTTCCCAGGGAGCAGCGTTGTTTGGAATCACTGCCCCTACATACATCCATACTTTCTTGATCATGGACATGACTCATCTGTGTGAATTTGAAAGTCTTAATCACATTCGGTGGAGTGGTGAAGGTGGACCAGTACCTGGCCATGCACACGCTACTTTACAATGTTGCCCCGTGGAGGGCAAGCCAGGGTCCTTTGGGGAGGGAAAAGTGCATCGTAGGAGAGGGAGTTCAGTCCGCAGTCTGATTTCTGTGTCATTGGTTGCCTAAACAAATGTAGCAGTCCATGTTGGGGGCCAAGGTGAGTGTCGCAGAGTGTTAAGGGGGACAGTGGAGGGTGTTATTCCTGGGCATGATACAGAGGGAAGAACCAAGCAGAAAGAGGCCATATGGCGGAGATGAATGCTACCGCTTCCTACTTAGCCCAATGGCAGATTCATCCTCATCATCGTCCTCCTATGTGTGATGTGCCTCACATGTGGGTGGTGGTGTTTTGTCTGTGGCACTGTGTGGGAGTGACACATCAGGGGCCGGAGGTGGATTGTCAGCCGCACTGTGAGGCACTGACACATCAGGGGACGGTAATGTGGAGGGAGTACTGGCAGCAGCATTCACCTGCGCCAGGCCTTGTGGCCGCACTGCCATGATGAGGATCTGCAGGGCATGGTAGATCCCTGCTACATCTCGCTGGTGTGCAGCCGTGGCAGCCATTCTTCCCACCTGCATCCGCTCCATGTTCTCCATGTTCCTCCCCATGTTGGCCAACTCGCGGCACAGATCGCTGGAGCCACTCTGACTAGACAGTTGTTCTTGTCTACGAGTCATGACTCCGGCGATGTCAGCCATGGATTGTTGGAGACCATGAAGCGGACTGTGGGTGTCCGTTAGAGCCTGTAGGTGGTCCCTGATGGGACTTGGACACCCATGTGTGGCATCTAGTTTGGCTGCCATGAGGTTGAACCCCACCCGCACCTGCTCTGCCATCCCCTTCTGGCCCTGTGACACACGGCGTTGGAATGCCATGTGTTGGTCGTGGGGATCCTGGGAGACAGCTGTGGTGGTGCGTGCTTCCTGCTGTGTGGTCTGTGCAGGGGATGGGGTCTCCTTGATGCAGCTGGGCTGCCCTGCTCCTGGGGGTGGGGTGCTGAGGGTGTCCATGAGCTGTTGGAGGGCGTCAGGGTCGATGGTGTGTAGGTCCTCTTCATCATCAGTGATGAGGAGTACGGTCTGCTCTGCAGGAGGTGATGATTCTCCCTCTGCAATGTGAAGGGGAGATGCAGTTTGACATTGTGTTCACATGTATGTTGACGCATTGGCCAAGTTTACAAACAGACTGCATGTCAATGTACATTGTGACTGTTTGTGCGGAGATGCCTATTTAATGCTGGACAGTTGACATTTCGACACCATCACGGATGTGAGGTTGTATTTGTCCATTATCATCTCACAGTTTCCTGCTATGCCAAATTCGAATGGCCATTTTCTACACACAAGCGGCAGCAGTTGTGTCCTCTGTTCTGTTGTGAAAGTGTTGCAGTTTGGTCCACTTTGTTGTAAATGTTGAGGTGCTCTGAGTGTTGTGTGTGTGCTGCATTGTGGGTGATTTGCCCCTTCAGCTCTGATTTGGCTGGCCCTTATCCCTTTCAGGCGGTGGGCCTTTCACTTCTGTGCTTATACAGTGCTGAGCTGTTGCAGACTTGGGTAAATTGGGCTCTTGGTCGGAGTTGTGACTCTTGGGCATGGTTTGTCCGCAGATGTGCTGTACTTACTTGTGCATGTGTGCCATTGTGCCCATCTCCCCCCGTCCCCCCAGTCCCTGGTGGTTACTCACCCTGTTGCTGTTGTGTCGGGTCATGTTGAGCAGTGTCCGGTCCTCCGACTCCTGCCACCGTCTCCACACTGATGACTGTGGACACCATTTCCTCCATC
Organism: Calotriton arnoldi; assembly: GCA_963921515.1. Classification (NCBI taxonomy): domain Eukaryota; kingdom Metazoa; phylum Chordata; class Amphibia; order Caudata; family Salamandridae; genus Calotriton; species Calotriton arnoldi. The sequence goes on along the minus strand of CAWUFW010015402.1, from coordinate 190,100 downwards.
TCATCCAGCTCCTCCTGCGGCGCAGGACTCCCACCCCCAGTCTGCATTGCTGCTTTGCGGTTGTTGGCGAGTTTCAGCTTGGTTTTGCGCTTCACATCATTCCAGCGCCTCTTGACCTCTTCCATTGTCCTCCTCAGCACTCCGACTGCATTCACCTTGTCCATGATGGACTGCCATATTCCATTTTTTGTTGCCAATGACACAGTGGAGGTGACGAACAGTTGTTGATGGTGTTCTATCACCTCCGTAATCAGGATCCTGTTTTCCTGCGGACTGAACCGCGTCTTCCTCTTCTTCTTCTCCTTGCCCTTCCCTGACCCCGAGGTCCCAGGCTGGTCCTCCGTGGGGCTTGTGGGGTTCGGGTTGTCCTCTGTACTTACTCCGGCTACCTCCATGGTGCTTCGCAGTTGTTTGTGTTTTATTTGTATTTCATTTTTGCCGCTTTTATAGTGATTTTTCCCGCCTTACTTGGACTTGCGGGCCTGGCGCTGCTTTTCGCTGGATTTTTATCGCAGTTGGGCCCATCGCAACTTTTTTCACGTTCGGGTTTCCTTTTTTATCGCCGTCGCGGTAGTTGTATCGCGGACATTTGAGGCGTTATCGGGAAACTATCGCATGTTACCGCCGTGTTGAGAATACGACGTTTCCTTATTCCACAGATGTGCCAACTTAAACACCACTGACCCATAGCACGGATATAATCCTTTTCACTTGGACATTGAGTAAGTGAACTACTACATATGGCACAAGTGCTTTTATCCAGACCATTTACAAGACGGAAGTCTTAGACTGTTTTTCTTTTCTTTTTGTTTGTCTTCCAAATTAGTACTGGGAAGAGACCATCAGATTGATTCTTACGCGAGATCGGCAGCTCTCCCTTAATAGGTAAGCGGGCACCCTCTTTTTAAACTGGCTTCCAAGAGGGGCCATGAACTGCTGTCTCACGACAGTTTTACAAAGTTAGACAGGGTACCAAGAGTAAACACTCCTCTTTTTCTTTTCTAGTGTTTGGTCCTGAAGAGAACCCCCAGCTATTACACGTGGGGTTCAAAACGCGTTGACCTCTGTTTCTCCAAACATGTGTGATTAAATTCATTTTATTCCTGCCTGTTCCACCCAATTTGTAAATTTAGCGTACTGTGAGGCTTTGACAGTGCAGAAAATGTTATTTTTAAAAATTCACACTGTTTGTTTTTGCTCTACTGTGAGGTTCAAAAAAGGTTCAAATCAAGTCTAACCCATTTTGAGCAAATTATCTGTTTGTTATATGTTACATGTTTTGTCTGAGTCATGTGTATGATTTGTCTTTATTTATGTTGTCAATTATAATTCGTTTCGTAGATCCCAATTCATTGAATGTATTTAGGATCTAAACTATGGTTTGTGGTGTTTTTGTAATATGTGGAAGTAGGAAAATTGCATTTTAACTAATAAGAGATGCAAATATTTTTTCAAAAAATTGAATAAAAAGCATTTTTGAAATAAATAAGTCGGGTCACATTGAGTGGACTGATTGTGCCCGTTTGAGTGTCTATTAAAAGAGATATCACTTTAGAATTAGTAGCCATGTTCTGCTGCAGTTCAACAACTGTTAGCTTACATCCCTTAATGTGTTAAAATTGTTCTTTTCTCAAACGTGGGCAGACATGGAAAAACGTACCTATCATTATAATGTTCTGAGTAGATTTTCTCAGCATCACTGCACTTTCTTGTTTTATAATATTGTTGTACTTTTTATTAGCACTGCATACTAATGATTGTGTGTAAAAAATGTAAAAGCATTGGAAGAGTAACCTGGTTTTTGCATAGAAGTGTGTGGTTTGAACGCCGAAGGAGATGGTGTTGTGGTTGGCAAGCTCCCCCCCTGAACCGGATGAGTCGCAATAATCTGGCAACTTCTGGTGGACATACCTGGACCTAGACTGAGAGGCACTGGTGCCTTCATTGGCTCCAGAACCAAGCAGGTGTGCCTGTGATGAAACCTCCTGTGGGTGGCTGTTGAGGCCTGGACAGAGAGCAGGACACGGTGAGAAGCCAGTGCATCATGGACGCAAGAGATGAGGGGGATTCATCTCTCTCACCCCTTGCTTCTTTGGAACTGCTCTGCAAGATACATGGTGAATGAAGAGGCCACGATATGCAGGAAAGAGCCTGAGCAAAAGAAGGAAACACGGCATTACCTCCTTGTCTGTCTTCTTGGATGCAGTCCTTACGCATGAGATACTTCTCTTTTCTGGCAAAACCAATTCCCTAGCTGAAACCCAAAAAGTTCCCCCAAGATGGCTCCGTTACCCAGGAGCCACTACAAAAGGGAGGAACTAACAAAGCACTTCCTGTAACATACCACGCCAAAGAGCCAACAGTAAAACAGGAAATAGTCAACCGTCATGCCTGGGCAGGATAGCGGGACTCAGGACTGCATCCAGGAACACCAGAACTTGGAGTAATGAAGATTACCAGTAAGTAACTAGGGAATCTCATGTCCCAGTGGGTGACTGACGATACTGTGGACTAAAGGCAAGAGGCTTGGAGTCCTGAGCTACAATTTGGCGATGACTGGAGGTGATCAGCACAGGGATCCATGGGTGGACCTTGCCATAATTAAAAAGCCAGGAGGGGAGCTGTAGTCTTTCCACCTTGCACAGGGGCAATTGAGTGTGCTAGCTTCTAAAGTAGCCAGACTTTGGAAGGTAAGAGGTAGAGTGCAGGAAGAAGGCTCCCAAAAGTCCCTGGGCTACACTGAGGGGATGGGCATACCTCTGAAACTTGGCAAGAATGGGCTGTGAGGGTGCCTCGATTAGATATCCTTGAAAAAGAGACCAGTGGAACACCACGGGTGAGGATGACAGGACCCCTGAAACTCAGTACTTAATTTGGAAAAGGATGACTGCTGGTGCCCAAAGCTCTGCCCCAGAAGTAGTATCAAAAACCGGCATGCCGAATACCAAGGCTGCGTAGTCTTGAATCGATCTCAGGCCTTTTCAATCCACTGCCAGACACTCCCTGCCCCTTTATCTCACTCTTGCCGGTCCCTACTTTCTCACTTTGTGCCTGTATCTGCATCTTTCTCTTCTTCCATCTTTGACTTTCGCGGTCAATATCTGATGGGGAAAAATAAGTGCTGATGCCCAAATTTGAGTGCCAGTGGCCCCTACTGGTAGCCACTGGCTCAAATAAAGCACTACTAAATCTGTGCATGCAAGAATGACATTGAGTACTCTGACTAAGCAGAACAGGAGAGGCCAGTGCACAGGCTACTTCCACAAACAAGAGATTTTCTGGTAGCTGGCATTTGGTGAGGTTTGCTGAATAGGGGCACCCCTATCCTCTCACTTAGGGAAATGAAGATGTCCAGGGTCCCAGGAATGGTCACCACTGAAATGACTGTGCAAATCAGCTGCAAGGTGGGCTTTGAGGTGACGAGATAGATCAATAGTGAGACCAGGAATACTATTAGTATGGAATAAACAGCCCAGGGCACAAGTCCTAAAAAAAGACGTAGGGAGACAACCAAGTTAGTCGGTATGCATGTGACATCATGGCACTTGATGTCATGGAGCTTGGCATTGCACATGGCATCACAGAAAGTGGCAATACAACCCCTGATCTCGCAGAAAGTGACATCACAAGAAGTGACATCAGACCTTAAGTCTTACACATATGTAAGGCCTTCCTCCACTTTAATTAAAAAAAGCCCCGGGGATGGGGTCTCCAGGACCTAATAAGTCTCGGAAAAAGGGAGCCACGTGGCCCCTCTCCCTTTTACAATAAAAAAGGCGCTGGGGATGGGGACTCAAGGGCCTAATAAGGCTCAGGGAGGTGGGCTACATGGCCCCCCTCCCCTTTAAAACAAAAAAGGCCCTGGAGACGTGATCCCCAGGTCCAGGCCCTGTGGCCAACCCCCCGCCATGCACAGCTGAAGGCCATGTGCATTGTGTGGTTGGCTGCCTTTGGGGGGGTTTGCCACAGGACCTGACTGCAGGCCAGGCCTTCAGGCCAACACCCCGCTGTTCATGGCCCCTTGAGCCAACCCCCCCGCCGTGCATGATGGGAGTGTGGGGATGGCTGCCCTTACAGGGTTCGGCCACAGGCCTTGGCCGTGAGCAGCGTGGGATTGACTGCATGAGAGAGGGGGGGCTGGCTGCAGTCAGGCCCTTCAGCCAACCCCCTGGCTTTGTGTGCAGGGGGTCGTATTTGCGTATGGTAATTAAATATTACTTTACATATAAAAATACTAGAAATGCACTGAAAAAACAACAGTTAAAGTAGCGTTATAGTCAGGGGAAATGTTTAGTAACAACGTAACGTTATAAACTCTGAAACCACAGAAATGTATCAGTTATATTTATAGTTATATCAAGCAACTGTAACTTGGTAACTATAACTCACGCCCTCCCATGCACTGCTAGTTACTCCACATATTGCATCACTCATATCTTGTATGCTATCATTGATATTATCGCTGCCGCATCTTCAGTGAAATTACCAAAGAGAAAACTGTGAATGGTGGGGGCACGAGTTATAATTATCTTAGAGCATGAGTTATAGTTACTTGAGATAACTATAACTGGTGAATTTCTGTGGTTTTAAGACTTTAAAATGTTACATTGTTTTTTTTTTTCACAACAAATTTTATTGTTGACAGGCAATATGTGCCCAGGAGCGGCCAGGGCAATACATCATATACATGGAATGGCATTGATAAAGATGTCAACATTTTACAATAAGTTCGGTGAAGAATAAAAGATACATGTGTCCGAATCAAACAAAAGAAAACATCATAAACCATGAACAACAGTGTCACAGCGTACATCCATGTAATTTGTGGTAGTGACTCCAATCGCGACACATCAATGAATGAGCAATGAATCAAAATGCGCATACCCAGTTGCTGATCATTACGGCAAATCTTCGGCACAGGGGGCTGGAGGGAGAGGTTCAAGATATATACCTCGATAGTCGGCCCATCGCTTCCATATTTTGGAATGTTTCTGGGGACATCCCCGCGCTTTGAAAATCGGAAGTTCCAGCCCCATGGAGAAATCAAGGCCTCTCTTCCATGCCCCGACAGAGGGTGGGAGAGTTGCCTTCCAAGCCCTAGCAATATCGCGTTTCGCTAAGGTAAGCCCCAGAAACAGCAGATGCCTTTTGTACCTATTACCTACGATCCCATCAGTAATATGGAGCATGGTTAGGCGCGGACACCGCGGAATATCCCACCCCAAGACCTCAGAGAGACAAGTCAATACCCCGCGCCAGAACCGCGATAGGGTGGTGCAGTCCCATTTAGTGTGAAGGAACGTACTTTCTGCCTATCCACTGCGCTGGCACAAGGGGGAGTCAATCATGCCTGCATGTCAAAGCCTGTAAAGTGTAAAGTAGACCCTGTGGAGGTATTTAAATTGTATAAAGCGTAGGTGCGGTGCGATGGCCGCACCCAGCGGGGATTCGGGAGCCTCCATCCAGTCATCTTCATCGAGCGGATCCAGGTCTTCCTACCAGGCCTCTCTAGCCTTGTGTAGTGTGTTGTGGCTATTAGTGACCAGGGTGCGGTATAGCGCTGTGATTTTGTGTGTGCCCATCGCACCCATAAACACCTTGGCTTCAATGGGGTAGAAATCAGGGATGGTGTCTTGTCGCACAAGATAAGGAGATAGCGCATGGCGAAATTGAAGATACTTGTAAAATTGGGATCGGGGCATTTGGAAGTCGGATTGTAGTTGTTGAAAGGATTTAAGGGTCTGGCCTTGGAGAATAGCCCCAATCGTTGAGATGCCGATGGCATCCCAGCCCGCAAACCCGGAAAGGTCAAGCAATTGCGGTAAAAGGCCATTGCGCCAAAGTGGGGTCTCCTTTGAAAGTTTGCCCCACCACCCGATCCTGCGCAGAGTCTGCCGCCAAGTCTCAAAGACGGTCTGGGTTGCAGGTGGCAGCGACTTGAGAGTCGTGTTGGCATGCAGAATCATGTGTAGCGATTTAGAGCCCATCAGCCAATGTTCGAGCGTATAGGCAGGGTCACCGCGATCCCCATACCACCAATCGTTAAGGATAAGGAGATGTGATGCTGCGTGATATGACTGAATATCTGGGGTCGCAAGGCCCCCGCAGTACGTGGATTGATAGCACGTTCGTAGTGCGACCCGCACAGCGCCCCCGAGAGAAAATGGCTGAGGATCGAGTTTAATTGCCGGAACCAGGCATGTGGTATGGGGTAGGGATGATTTTGGAGTTGATATAGTAAAAAGGGCAATGAAACCATTTTGAAGATGGGCGATCTGCCAAGCAGCGTCAGTGGCAACTGCGACCAGGAGCTCACCTGTTGTTTAATCCGGGGTAGCAGTGGGGCCAGGTTTTTAGTCCAGGAGCCGGATTTAGACGAGGACAGGAACACCCTGAGGTATTTAAAGCCGTCTGGGGCTACCGTGACCTGTTGCACCCAGGTTCCGAGTTGATCACCCCCACATAGAGGCCACAAATAGGACTTGGAGGCATTCATGTATAGACCAGAGCTTTGGCCAAAGATTTCCATTATTCGAAGCAGGCGCGGACCAGATCTATTCAAACGTGTAAAAAAGAACAGCACGTCGTCGGCATAGAGCGCTATGCGGTCGGATACCTCACGCGACCACTCGAAACCATATATTTGGGCATCGATTCGCACCCATGCCGCGAGTAGTTCCATAGCGAGTGCGAACAAGTATGGAGAAAGAGGGCATCCCTGCCGAGTGCCTCTTCTGATACGGAACAGCCGTGAAGTTGCGTCAGCGATTCTTACAGAGGCTGTAATGTCGGTGTACAGGAGGCGAATATATCCAAGAATATTCAGGCGGTCCAAGAGTGCAAACAGATAGGTCCAGCTAAAGGAGTCGAATGCCTTATCCATGTCTGCGAGGAGGAGCGCAGCAGGTTCCTGCATTCGGTCGACGGAGGCAATCGCATTATGCGTACGACGAATATTGTGACGGGTGGCACGGTCGGGCATATAAAACCTGCCTGCCTGGATGGACCAGGGTAGTGATATGTGGGACAATACGATTGGCAATAATTTTGCCAGGAGTTTGGCCTCGATATTGAGTAAAGAAATAGGTCTATATGACGCGTGCAGCTCTGGGGGCCTGCCCGGCTTAGGGAAGACTACTATCTCGGCATGACGCCAGTCTGCTGGAAGACGGCCGTCCTCCGCGGCAGCTTGTAGAGCAGCCAAATTAGTGCACCAAGAGCTGAAATTAGTATTTTTTATAAAATTCACACGGAAAACCGTTGGGACCCGGCGCCTTACCCGGGCCCATATCTGCGAGGGCACTTTGGACCTCCTCTGCGGTCATGAACAAATGGCAGTCTGTGGTGGATTAATATTGCCACTCCCCGAGAGCCCCTAGTGAATCCAGAGTGGTAGGTCTGAGCGAACCTAAAGCGCGCTAGGCAGGGCGTCTTATTACCTAATAGGTGTGCCTCTTGCAGCATTAGGATGTCAGCCTCGTGTCGCTTAGAATGGCGGAGCACCGCCCTTCTCTTAATCTTATCTCATTCCAACTAATAATGGTCAAGCGCCTAGCCTGAACGTCCGTCATGTCGGGTGTATGTCATGCAACTGGACCAGCAGGTGGGTATAGTGTGCGCGGAGCCTAGGAAGGATGTATAGCACTGTAACACAAACAGAAAACATACGTGTCCCAAAACCCAAACCCTACCCCCCAGTCCCCCCCAATTCCTCAATAACGATGAAGCATCTGTCGCGGCATAGCGAGCCTCCCACTCCCAACGGGGGTAGGGTCAGCTCCCAGCCAATGGATCCCAATAAAACATAATATGTACATTAGAGCGTCCACAGTCTCGCCCCAATGTACAGGAACCTAAGTAGCCCACAGATGAGTTGCCATCGAGGTAAATATGTCACAGGTTCGATTCGAGAACGTTTCTTTCTCATGTAGGCGACTGGGATTGGCGACCCTCCGTCGTGCGTCTGCGAGAACTATTACGTGGTTTCGATTTCCGTCTCGCACGCGACCTGTGCTGTTGCTTCACGTTGAGTCTGGACAGGTCCCGGCCGGAACCCACCGATGAGGTGTCATAGTCTGCGCCAGGAGGGGTGTTGGCCTTGTGCAGAATGGATTCGTCTGTCCAGTTGAAGACTTCTTCATATGAGTCAAAAAAGTAGGTTTGTGAGTTGTACGAGACACGGAGGCGGGCTGGGAATAGCAAGGAGTACTGAATTTTCAGGCCGCGTGGGCGGGCCTTGGCCTCAGTGAATGACTGCCGCCGCTGTTGAACCAAATTAGTGTAGTCAGGGAAGATCATGATGGGCTGGGAGGCATATGTAAGGACTCCTTTTTGCCGAGCCTGTTGGATAATCATATCCCTGTCTCTGTAGTTGAGAAAGCGGGCGATCAGCGGACGGGGACGTGCCCCCGGGGGCGGCTTCTGCTGTAACACACAATGCGCCCGTTCGATGATGAAACAAGAAGAAAGGGTGTCAACCGGAAGCCACTCCGTCTGCCATTTAGTTAGGAAGGCCGCGGCGTCATTGGTCTCACAGCTCTCCGGAAAGCCCACGAAGTGGAGGTTGTTTCGTCGAGCTCGGCCCTCTGCGTCCTCCACTCTAGCTGCCAGGTCGCGCGTCAACGACTCCAGGTTAGACACCTTCTTTTGAAGGGTGGTCACGGTATCCTCCGTCGCGGAGATGCACGTTTTTGTTTCAGTAATTCGTTGGACTGCGTTGCGAAGGTCCTGGCGAAGGAGCATGACATCGGACCCAACTGCGCCAATGTTGGCCTCCTGGGCATCTCTTGACTGTGTATTAGCAGCCAGGAGTGTGGCATTGTCGGGGATAGGCGCTGCGGCCGTCTCAGGACCCGGCAGCTGGACAGCAGCCCCTGTGTATTTGTCTATGGCTGACTGCTTGGACGTGGCCCCGGTAGGCTTATCCTTAGCCATCATGAAGCAGGCAGGGGGGAGATAATTAAGGATGCCAGTCCAGAACAGGTGGTGTGCCAGTAGGTCTCCAGACCTCAACTCGAAGTGCAGGAGAATACCCCAAGGCAGCCGGGAGTAGTGACCAGGGGGGGGCCTGACACCCACAAACTGCACCAGGACCTAGTGGAGGGCTGGGGACCCCCCACCCACCCTAGCGGGTGTCCCCAGCCCTCTGCCGCACAGCAGACTCCAAGCCGGAGTCACCCCCGTCCAAGCAGATGAGGAAGTCCGTGGGGCACACAACAAAAAGTAGGACGGTGGTGTCCTCCAGCCCCAGGCGGGTCACCAAGTACGTAGGCCAGGAGTCCCCGGGGCAGCACACCAACTGAGAGGCATCCTGGTCTCCCGGCAGGAAGAGACAGCAGCAGGGGAAGCACGGGGGCCCAGAGCACTCACCAGAGCCCCACCAGAGAAGCGCAGGCCCCAGACAGCGCACACGCTCCACACTGAGCCACCACTGCAGTAGTGACTCGCAGAGGGCACAGCCAAGACAGCCCCCGGGGATCTGGAGAGGCCACTCACCGCCGTCGAGAAGTCCGCAGTCCCAGCCGAGGCCTACAGGGTGGCAATCGGTCAGCGCAAGGCAGGTGGGCTGGGAGGCAGCAGGCCGTACGCTCAGGGCCCCGCTGCAGGCAAGAAGAAAGGAGGCAAGGAGGGGGGCTTCACACCCCCAGACCCACTGCGGCACGTCCCACAACGGAATCGGCCAGAGTTCGCACCCGGAAATGAAGAGCGGGGCAGCTGGTTCGCGGTACGATCTGACGTCATGCAGGCACAACTTGGGCTCAGCTGGGCAGCGGCGATGCAAAGGGTGCGGCCGGCAGCCCGCGCAGCCCCAGAGTAGGCCGTCCCCAGTGATCCGTGGTCCGCTCAACACGCAGACGGCACACGGTAGGATCTCCGGGCCGCAGGCAACTGCATCTTCAATTAGGGCCGCCTCAGGGCAAGCCTAGAGGCACGCACAGCCCGCGCCAGCCCACAACTCCTGGCGGCAGGTCCGTCGTCCGGGCGCAGGATGCACACAGACCAGCTCCCGGGCCCAAGCACACAGACCGGGACATCCGCACCACGGCGGGAACCGCACCCAGAGTCGACAACGCCGGTGTCCCCCAGCTGCGCCACGTCTCCCTGATGCTCGGCATAGTGTAGTGGCCGTGGGATGGCAGGATTAATAGAGGATTGTTGGTGGACTACAGGGAGCGACGTTACAGCGCGTCCGCCATGTCGGACCGCTTGGCCACACCCCTAAAATGTTACATTGTTACTGAACATTTCACCTAACTGTAACATTACTTTAGCCTTTGTTTTTTTCATATATATATATATATATGTATATATATATTCACTGAAAAAACCATAAGGTTTTAGGGACAGTTATAGTTAGTTGGACATTGCACTCGTACAAAACCCGTGAAATTCCCCCGTTATAGTTAGTTCAGGTAACTATAACTCGCGCCCCGCAATGCACTGCTGATGACGTCACATATTACATCACTCATGACATGGTCAGTGACATCACTGATGACATCACTGATGACATCTCAAATGACATCACTGATGACATCACTGATGACATCATCCAGTGACTGTGTGTTTGTGTAAAGTTTAAATATGTTTAATATATATAGGGAAAGGCGTATTGAAGAATGAGTGGGTGTAGAAGCGCCTGAATGGATGATTTAGTAGGTGCGTGACTGAGTCTATAAGTGAGTGATTAAACGTATCTTACTGGATGCATGGGTGAGTGACTAAACTGTGTGAATGTCTGTATCCGTCTGTCTGTTGTTGTGTAAGCAGCTGCATGGGTTTCTGACTAGCTAAATGAGTGTCTATATGGGTTATGGATTGGTTCTCTGAGTATCTGTATGGGTGCCTCAGTGTTTGTGTGGGTGGGCTGTGTGTGACTCTGTGCATAGATGTGTGAGTGGGTGATTCACTGGGTGCATGGTTTCAAGAGTGCGTCTGTGATGGACTGTATGGGTGGGTGAGTGTGTGTATGGGTGTGTTAGTGATTGAATGTATATCTCAGTGGTACATGTGTGAGTAACTACATATGTGAAAGGCAGTATATATGTGTGTTGGAGTATATAAATGGCTATAAGTGAGAGTGTGTGATTGTGAGAGTGGCTATATGGATGAGTGTGTGCTTGCATCAGTGATTGCATAGGAGCGTAAGAATGTGCTAGTATTTTTATGAGTAAGTGAGCTGGTGTGTATAACTGTATAGGTGAGTAAATTGGAGTGTGATTAATTATTTGCATGACTGACTAGGTGTGTGAGTACCTCTATGGATGAGTTGCGTTGTGTGAGTGTTTATATAGGTGTATGAGTGCATATGATAGTCCTGTACTGAGTGACTGTAAGTATGAGTGACTGTACGGGTGAGTGAGTAGATGTGTGTGTGTAGACCTAAGAATCAGTGAGTGGGTATGTACTTATTGGTATTGGAGTGTGTATGGTTTTGAGAATGGCAGTCTGTAATTTAGAGTGGGTGTATCAAAACTTATATTAGGGTGTGAGAAGATGCATTAAATTCTCACATGGATGATGTCATCAGTGATGTCATCAGTGATGTCATTTGAGATGTCATCAGTGATGTCATCAGTGATGTCACTGACCATGTCATGAGTGATGTAATATGTGACGTCATCAGCAGTGCATTGCGAGGGCGCGAGTTATAGTTACCTGAACTAACTATAACAGGGGAATTTCACGGGTTTTGTACGAGTGCAATGTCCAACTAACTATAACTGTCCCTAAAACCTTATGGTTTTTTCAGTGAATTTCTAAGGTTTTTTAAATGCTAATTTCTAACTATAACGTGCCTGAAACCTATGGTTTTTTCAGTGAATTTCAAAGGTTTTTTAAATGCTAATTCCTAACTATAACGTGTCTGAAACCTATGGTTGTTTCAGTGAATTTCAAAGGTTTTTTAAATGCTAATTCCTAACTATAATGTGTCTGAAACCTATGGTTTTTTCAGTGAATTTCAAAGGTTTTGTAAATGACAATTTTTAAATGTATTAATTGTTATATTTATTTTTTTGATACTGATTTACAACATTTTTTAAACTATTTATTTTTAGATATTTTATTTTTTAAATTACATTGTAATTACATTATACATTACATTACAAAATATACTTTCTCAGAATGAATTACTTTAGTTTAAATACTTTGCAAATAGGCAATAGACTTTTAAGTACAGTAGTTACAGTTGTTGCAATGGGCAACACAATTTCAAAAACAAAGCAACATTGAGCTGAATGTGAATTTCTAGTTAAATGCAATTAGTTACTTTATGGATTACTTTTCTAACCACAGGACTGGATCCTAGATTCAGTCCTGGGACATCTCCTGTAACCAGTTGAGTAAAAGCGTTTTGGTTACAGTAGTGATATTTAAGGAATATTATTGTATTTTAAAAGTTGACACTTAGAAACTTTTTCATATAGAATCACCAATGTTATCCTATGGGAGGAAATTCACTTAGCAGGTAAGTAGTGTTATCGTTACTTTTTCTTACTCAGTGGTGGATCCTGGAACCAGCACTGGTGCATCTCCTGTAAACAGTTGAAAGAATGCGTTTAAGTCACACATGCGATTTTTAAGGAATATTTGTAGTTTGTGAAAATCGACACTTTGAAACTTTTCTGCTGAAAACCAGACAATGGATTCCTATGGAAGGAAATTCAAGTTACTGGTAAGTACGTTTAGAATTACTTTTCAGGGTCAGTGCTGGGCTAAAAGATGCAGCACTGGGTTCTCTCCTGATAACAGGTGAGTAAATCGGAATTCGTATTTCGTCTGATTTTAGAGGAATATTTGTATGTTTCAAAAATCGACACTTAGAAACTTTTTCAGCAAAAAGCAGGCAATGATATCCTATGGAAGGAAATTCAAGTTACTGGTAAGTACGGTTAAAATTACTTTTCAGGATCAGTACTGGGCTGAAAGATGCAGCACTGAGGTCTCTCCTGATAACAGGTGAGTAAATCGGAATTCGTATTTCGGCTGATTTTAGAGGAATATTATAAAGTTCCAAAACTCCACACTTAGAAGAATTTCCAAGTGAAACCAGTCAATGTTAGCCTATGGAAGGAAATTCAAGTTACTGGTAAGTACGGTTAAAATTACTTTTCAGGACCAGTACTGGGCTGAAAGATGCAGCAATGAGGTCTCTCCTGATAACAGGTGAGTAAATCGAAATTCGTATTTCGGCTGATTTTAGAGGAATATTTGCACAATGGTGAAGGAAGGGGTGGGGCCTAAGGTGACATGTCTGCAAACACGCCCTGTGGCGCGTTTTAAGTTGGACAATTAATTCCTCCTCTATCCCGAGGGTCCCTAGGGGCCAACTAGCCCACCAGGTACCTCCAGTATGCGCCAGGGGGCTGCGTTGCAGAGAGGTGTTCAGAGGCCACGCCCCAGTTTACAACACTCTGCAACGCAGCTCCGTGGCGCTTACTGGAGGTACCTGGTGGGCTAGTTGGCCCCTAGGGACCCTCAGGATTGAAAAGGAATTTATTCCCCATCTTAAAACGCGCCACGGGGCCTGTTTGCACACATGTCACCTGAAGCCCCGCCCCTCCCTTCACCACTGTGCAAACGCGCCCCGTGGCGCGTTTTAAGTTGGAGGATTAAGTCCCCTTGAATCCTGAGGGTCCCTGGAGTCCAACTAGCCCACCATATACCTCCAAAAGCACCACAGAGCTGCGTTGCAGAGAGGTGTAAAAGGGGCGTGGCCTCTGTACACGTCTCTGCAACGCAGCCCCTGGCGCATACTGGAGGTTCCTGGTGGGCTAGTTGGCTCCCAGGGACCCCCAGTATTCAAGGGGAATTCGTTCCCCCTCTGCAAACGCGCCAGGGGCGCGTTTGCAGAGTACTGCAGGGAGGGGGCGGGGCCTCCGGCACAATGCCGGTCGTTTTTTTTTTCTATTTTTTTTTAATGGGAGGGGGCTGCGTGGCCCCCCTTCCCTTGCCCACTTTGGCCCCGGGGACCCCATCCCCCGGGGCCTGAGCATTTTATTATTTTTTTTAATAAAAAAAAAAAACGGGCAGGGGGCCGCGTGGCCCCCCTTCCCTGGGCCTGTATTGGCCCCGGGGACCCCATCCCCCGGAGCATGGCCTCGATTTTTTTATTTTTTTATTTGGAGGGGGGCTGCGTGGCCCCCCTCCTCAGGCCATTTAAGGCCCCGGGGACCCCATCCCCTGGGGCCGGCCTTACTTTTTTTTTTTTTTTTATAATTTGGGGAGGGGGCTGCGTGGCCCCCTCCCTGGCCACTTATGGCCCCGGGGACCCCATCCCCCGGGGCCTGGCCTCTGGTTGGGGACTGTGGGGGGTCCCCAATCCCCCACAGTCCCAGCCGGCTCCCCGCCTCCTGCGCGAGCCGGCATTGCTTTTCCACATCGGGAGCAGCTAACATGCTGCTCCCCATGTGGAAAAGCAATTAGTTTGCATTTTGAAAGAGAGAGCAGGTTTCCTGCTCTTTCTTTCAAAATGCAAACCAAGTTTGCTATGACAGGACGGGAGCCGCGAGGCTCCCGTCCTGTCATAGCAAACTACAGTGTCCCGGGGGTAGGCACCCCGGGACACTGCAGGAGCCGGCCCTGGGGGGTGGCGGTCCCCAGGGCCATCAAGGGCTCCAGGAGGGGGGCCGCGCGGCCCCCCTCCCAACCATTTCACAGCCCCGGGGAGGTGGTGGTCCCCGGGGCTTTGGGGGTCCGTAACGGACCCCCATATTCAAATCTTTAGTGCCCCGGGGAGGTGGCGGTCCCCGGGGCGTGTGGGGGGGCTGGAGCCCCCCCCACACAGGTGAAAATAATTTTTTTTAAAAGAAGCCCCGGGGGGTGGCGGTCCCCGGGGCTGCGGGAGGGCCAAGAGCCCTCCCGCACCATTATTTTTTGAAAGCCCCGGGGGGTGGCGGTCCCCGGGGCTTGGGGGGCCTTAGAGGCCCCCCACATTAAATTTAAACCCCCCCACCATGCCCCCGGGACTTGGCCCACCCGGGGGCAAATAAACATCGAAGCGCGGGAGACCGCGCTTCGATTTTTTTATTTTTTGGCGGGATTTGCGCACCCTAAGCGCATCCCGCCGATTTGTTTTTTACAAAAAAATGCTTTTTTCTGCCCAGGGGGTCCTTGTGAGACCCCTGAGCAGACCTAGGGGTCAGGGTGTTTCTACCCTGCCCCCTTTGTGCGTTTTGCGCACTTGTTTCTTTTTTTTCTCGGCGGGATCCGCGCACCCTGAGCGCATCCTGCCGATTTAAAAAAAAAAAATGCTTTTTTCTGCCCAGGAGGTCCTTGTGGGACCCCCTGAGCAGGCCTAGGGGGTCAGGGTGTTTCTACCCTGCCCCCTTTGTGCGTTTGCGCACTTGTTTTTGTGCCTCGGTTCTACCGAGGGACAAAATGGCTGCCAACACTTCCTGGTTTGGAGTGTTGACAGCCAGCTGACAGCCAATTAGCATGCAGCTCGTGATCGGGACGGTGCGCGCAGGGTGCGCTGAGGGTACGCGGACCCTACTCGGCCATAGATATATATGTGACTTTACTTTTGATTTTCTCAGGAACTACTGAACGGATTTACACCATTTAAGCAAAAGGCACCAGTCTGAACCAAGGGCTACCTCTTTGCCAAATTTGGTGTAATTCCGTTCAGCAGTTCGGGCTGTAGCTGCGACTAAAGGTTCCTATGGAAAAATGAATGGGGAAAACGCGTTTTGGGACCCCCTTTTTCTCGGCCCCGCTTGACGAATCAACCCGAGACTTTCAGGGTAGGAGCGGAGCGGAGCGCCCCAACAAGTTTGAAACTTTCGCGAAGATTCGTCAACCGGCGCAAGAGTTATTTCAAATAGAATGTCGCGGATTTCCTATGGATAATAGGTCCTAACTATAACTATCTACTGGCGACCGCCAGTAGATAATGTGTATATATATATGTATGTGTATATATATATGTATGTGTATATATGTGTCCAAAACACCAGGTTGCCCTGCTCAGGTTGCCCTGCATTGAAACGCCAACACAGATGGAAACTCTCCTTCATTTATTGTGGGCAGCAGGCACAGCGCATTTACCCCTCCATCAGAAGCGCCATACGCGTTTCGGGCTCCATGCCCTTGATCACTGGCTATATGCTCAAAGTCCCAGCAGCTGAGTGGACTAAATACTATTCTGCCCCGCCCTATTGGGACTTCATGCAACAATGCTTTCTGGGTCAGGTAGTCCGTAACTTTTCCAAAGTGGGTGCTTTACAGGGCTTTGTGCAAGAAACTGTTTTCCCCAAGTGGGTACTGTGGAGGGGAAACACCAAAGTACCTGCAAATGTCCTTTTCCCACAATACCGGCTCTCCATCTCCTCATAGTGCCCGTGTTACAGGCGCTGCGGTCCGCTGAATATGCGGCGGGCGTTTTTGCGGCGAGGCGCGCCGCAATTTAATGTCCAAAACACCAGGTTGCCCTGCTCAGGTTGCCCTGCATGAAAACAGTTTCTTGCACAAAGCCCCGTAAAGCACCCACTTTGGAAAAGTTACGGACTACCTGACCCAGAAAGCATTGTTGTATGAAGTCCCAATAGGGCGGGGCAGAATAGTATTTAGTCCACACAGCTGCTGGGACTTTGAGCATATAGCCAGTGATCAAGGGCATGGAGCCCGAAACGCGTATGGCGCTTCTGATGGAGGGGTAAATGCGCTGTGCCTGCTGCCCACAATAAATGAAGGAGAGTTTCCATCTGTGTTGGCGTTTCCATGCAGGGCAACCTGAGCAGGGCAACCTGGTGTTTTGGACATTAAATTGCGGCGCGCCTCGCCGCGGAAACGCCCGCCGCATATTCAGCGGACCGCAGCGCCTGTAACACGGGCACTCTGAGGAGATGGAGAGCCGGTATTGTGGGAAAAGGACATTTGCAGGTACTTTGGTGTTTCCCCTCCACAGTACCCACTTGGGGAAAACAGTTTCTTGCACAAAGCCCTGTAAAGCACCCACTTTGGAAAAGTTACGGACTACCTGACCCAGAAAGCATTGTTGCATGAAGTCCCAATAGGGCGGGGCAGAATAGTATTTAGTCCACACAGCTGCTGGGACTTTGAGCATATAGCCAGTGATCAAGGGCATGGAGCCCGAAACGCGTATGGCGCTTCTGATGGAGGGGTAAATGCGCTGTGCCTGTCACAGATTCCGGAACGGTCCGGGCAGAAAGCGGGAGATCTAATGACAGAAGCGTACCTGAGGGCACGGGGGTAGCATCGCTGGTCTCCCGTGGCTGCGACACCTGGTCGTGGCTATCCGAATGGTGGTCTCAGGGAAGGGCCGCAGGGAGGATGGCTGGATCAGCGGGAGAATGGCGCTGCAACGCGATCAGCGCGGGGTGCAGAGCCTCAAGAACTACAAATCCCAGGATGCCTAGGGAACGTTTCCGCTGTAGCCCCGATCACGTGGGGTCCTGGCCGGAAGAGGAAGACCGGTTAAAGGCAGCCTCAGGGAAGGAACAAACTGCTGGTTATTCTTCGTTGGTACAGCGCCGGCCGCGCTGCTGATTCTCACGTCAGTTGGAGTAGGGTAAGGGTGCACTTGCACCATTCAGACCGGGATTACCGCTCAAACTCTTCCAGCTGTATCTCCGCAGAAGGGGGCACAAACGAGCTCCTCTCTCAGAACAAAGCCACTTGGCATAGTGGGATCATTGTTTCCACCAAAACTCTCACTTCATTGTTAGTTTGGAAAGGATTATATTACCTCCAGGCAAAGATACTACCAAGGTTTAGGTATCTAGGTGGAACGATTCAAGGAGGTGAAATCCGTTTGTGTACATGACTATAATAACATGATGAAATATATTATTGGAAATCAAAAGAAGTATTTTGATCGTTTTGTGTTTGGTTTACATTAACAGGGGGTTCAAGAGGCGTTATTCTGCTCTTCCCCTGTGACGTGGGACAAAGTGTATGTACTGGTGTGTATGCTCTTTGAGTGCATGGCAAAGTTAACAGTGGCTGAGTGTTTCTTTAAGCTCATGGCTTTATGATTCCCTTGTACTCTATCCTTTCCATAGCGCTTGATCGTCACTTCCGTGCAATAATATTGAACTGTTGAATTCCTGAATGACCTACATGAAAGAAATGTATTTATTTATATTTTACAGGTAGGGGTTGCTCATTAGAATAATTAAGAGAATTCGTGTATCCCAACTGATGCTAACCTTTGAGTTCTTTTTACCTTTTCAGATCTCCCTCCCTGCTGACCCCTTCCTTTCCTTCCCCCGCTTGACCATCCCATTCGCCTGTGCTGTAATAGCATTCAGGGTTGGGGCTGTCGAGAGGTGGACCCCTTTTTGGCATCGAACCGTTCCCGAGGAATCGCCGAGCTGACAGAATAACCAGCCCACGTATCTAATTCCTCCTGGGCGGGTCGATACAAAACATGGCCACTTTAGATGACGTTATAGGTGCTTTGGCAACAATACAACAGGAGTTAGCAAACTCTCGGGCCGAAACGGCCGAGTTAAAGCAAAAGGTGGAGGGCATGCAGCGTAACCCTTTTGACATAGGAACCGGAAGGTTCTCAGGGGGTGGCTTCCCAAATCACACCACCCCGGTTAGCGTAGAGATGCCTGTCCCTATACCATTGGCGGCACCCGAAAGGTTTTCAGGAGAGAACCACAAGGTCCAGGTGTTTCTCACGCAAATCTTACTCCACTTTACTTGTAAACCTAAAGCTTTCCCCACTAACCAGTCCAGAGTAGCATTTACCATCTCATATTTAGTCGGTGACGCCGCTCAATGGGCTGTCCCCTTGGTGAGGCGTGACGACCCGTTGTTGTATGATTGGGATGCATTTCGGGTAGAATTTGAACGAGTATTTGACCGCAGAGCTGCTGCATTTACAGCTGATCGTGAGTTACTGGAGCTGAAACAGGGGAATAAAGAGTTATTGGTCTATATAAATACCTTCCAACGTTTGGTAGCGGAAACCGACTGGCCGGAAGCTAAACAAGCTGCATTGTTCTATCAAGGACTTAAGGATGATTTAAAAGATGTGTTAGCTCCTATTGAACCACAACCCACCTCATGTATGGAGCTCATCAACTTAACCTTGAGACTAGACCATCGGTTGTCTGAACGTCGGTATGAAAAGAAGCGAGGGGATAGACCTGCTCTCAGATTCGAGAGAAACAGAACCAACACAGGAAGCGGCAACAACACCTCCGAACCCATGGAGATAGGTACAGTACGAGCTTCTCTCACAGCAGAAGAAAGGGAACAACGACGTAAAAATGGCCTATGTCTATACTGTGGCCGGAAAGGCCATTACGTCAAGGATTGTTTGGTGAAACCAAGAGGGAGGACCAGAGAAACACAGGCCAATGCCATAATGGAAGGAAAAAGACGGAAAACCCCAGGGCCCAGGAAAACCAGAAGGGAGATTCTTGGGCATAAAAGTGGTCCCTTCGGTTTATGGAGATCTTTCGGTACATTTTTATGTGACCTTAGAAATCGACATTAATCAGCAACAACACACCCTTAGGGCCATGGTAGATTCAGGGGCTACGGGTCTCTTTATGGACGAAGAGCTAGCTCGCAAATTACAAGTGGGCCTTATTACGAAACAAGAACCAGAAACAGTGGTAGCAGTGGACGGACGACAATTGGTTTCTGGACCCATCTGTTACAGCACCAACGAACTCGAGGTTGTATGTGGGGGGAATCACAGGGAGGAGTTGTCATTTAACATCATTCGAGCTCCACAATACGGCATTATTTTGGGTCTACCCTGGCTCCGTAAACACAATCCGGTTATCGATTGGGAGAAAGAGATACTAGAGTTCCATTCCCGGTATTGCATGGAACACTGTAAACCCATACGAGTCAGTCCAGCAAAAGAGCTTTCAAAAGGCTATGTAATTGCTACAGCCGAAGAGAAGGATATAGACCTACCACCACAATACCTTGAGCTGCTGGATGTTTTCAATGAGGAGCAAGCAAATATACTGCCCCCTCATCGCATCTACGATTGTCAGATCGATTTAATCCCAGGAGCAGTGATTCCTTGTGGACGAATCTACGCCCTCACGGAACCTGAGAACGAACACCTAAGACAGTACCTAGACGCGTACCAAAAGAATGGATTCATAAGGCCCTCAAAGTCCCCCGCAGCATCGCCTTTGTTTTTTATTCCTAAGGCTAACCACGAGTTAAGGGCTTGTGTGGACTTTAGGGCCTTGAACAATGTTACAATAAAGAACCGGTATCCGCTGCCACTCATTCCGGTTCTCCTAGACCAGGTACGCCAAGCAGTTATTTACACCCGGTTAGATCTCAAGGGGCATACCATCTCGTACGGATGCGGAAAGGCGATGAATGGAAAACAGCCTTCCGTACTCGATACGGGCTCTTTGAGTACCGGGTCATGCCCTTTGGATTATGCAACGCCCCGGCAGCGTTTCAGTTCTTTTTGAACGATGTGCTTCGTGAATTCCTGGACCTCACTGCCATTGTATATATTGATGATATCCTGGTGTATTCCAGTAGAGAAGAAGATCACACCGCCCATGTGCGCGCCATCCTCTTGACGCTCCGAAAGAACCATCTGTACTGCAAACTAAGTAAGTGTGAGTTCCACGTGAAGAGGGTAGAATTCCTGGGGGTCATGCTGTCAGTTGAAGGCCAGGAAATGGCACAACGTAAAATACAAGCCGTTCTGGACTGGTCACCTCCACAGAACATGAAGGAACTACAATGCTTTTTAGGTTTTGCAAACTTTTACAGGCGTTTTATCAACCAATTTTCACACGTAGTGGCGCCTCTCACAAGACTCCTACGGAAGAATGTATCCTACCAATGGTCTGACGAAGCTCAGCACTCGTTCATGGAATTGAAGAAAGCCTTCACCTCCGCCCCCGTCTTAGCACATCCTGACAACAACATACCCTATCTGGTAGAAGCGGACGCATCTGATGTGGCCATAGGGGCTATACTATCGCAAAGAAACAAAGATAATGGACAGCTACATCCCGTGGCTTATATGTCACGAAAATTGAACATAGCAGAGTCTCATTACACAATAGCCGAGAAAGAACTTTTGGCGATTAAAGAAGCTTTCGGGGAATGGAGGCATTACTTGATGGGGGCAAGACATACCATTACAGTATACACCGACCACAGAAATTTGCAATTCATGAAGTCAGCACGGTTACTCACTCCACGGCAATTGAGATGGATGTTGTTCTTCGCCGAATATGATTTCATCGTCACATACCGTCCGGGGGTGGACAATAGGAAAGCAGACGCCCTTTCTCGTCGAGACAACGGTCCCGAATCGGCCAAACAGGAAGTAAAAGCCATCATTCCCTCCAGTCAAGTGATCTGCCTGTTACAAACCGACCATTTCCTAGAACAGGTACAACAATGCTTGAAGAAAACCACCTGGAAAAAATGGAGGGACAAGAACCCAGATTGGCATATGAAGAACGGGCTCCTCATGCGAGGACAGCAATTGTTAGTACCCTGTGTCGCCTTACGGAAGTCGGTCTTTCAGTGGTGTCATGTGAACCCTTGTGCAGGACATACCGGAAGAGACAAAACCTTGGAAAAGGTATTACGGCAGTTTTGGTGGCCCACGGTCAGACAGGATATATACACTCAGGTCCAACAATGTGTGACGTGTAATAAAGCCAAATCAGATCATAGGAAACCCCAGGGTTTACTTCAACCGTTACCTACCCCTGAAACTCCATGGGAGCATATATCGCTGGATTTTATCGTCTGTTTGCCACCAGATCAAGGGTATACTACGATACTGGTAGTTGTGGATAGCCTCACCAAGTTGGGTCACTTCATCGCGTGTCCAGCCCTTCCTACTGCTGCCCAGCTGGCCACGTTGCTACTCACTCACGTAGTCCGTTTACATGGCTTACCGTCTGTGATCGTGTCTGACAGAGGGCCTCAATTCACTAGCCAGTTCTGGAAGACATGGTGCGCCACACTACGTATAACCTCCAACACATCCACTGCCTTCCACCCGCAAACCGATGGACAAACAGAACGTTTGAATCAAACTTTAAAACAGTACTTACGGTGCTATGTAGATCAATCAACGAACAAGTGGGTAGACCTGTTATGGCTGGCAGAGGTAGCGTACAATAATGCTCAACATAGTTCAATTAAGATGACTCCGTTCTTCTGTACATTTGGTTTCCATCCTAGATTCCTCCCATTGGCTCAACCAAAAACACGGACCACATCCCTGACCTGAAGAATCGCTCCAGAAGGATACAAGACACTCTTAGAGTGGCAAGGAAGACTCTATTGAAGGTCAAAAAACAGTATAAGAGGTATGCTGATATCCATCGTCGCCCTGGTCCCGAATACAAACAAGGAGATTACGTGTGGTTATCTACAAAAAATATACGATTTAAGAGGTATAGCGTATTCAACCCGCGGTACATTGGGCCTTACCGAATAGTGCGACGTATCAACCCGGTGGCAGTAAAGCTGGCTTTACCAACAAACATGAGGATCCATCCGGTATTCCATGTCTCATTGCTGAAACCTTCGGCTACTTCCGCAAAGAAGAAACAGAAGCCCATCTGGGTAGACAATGAACCCGAATATGAGGTGAACAAGATACTAGATTCTAGAACAAGGCGGAATACTTTATGGTATCTTATCTCATGGAAGAATTATGGACCAGAGGAGAATTCGTGGGAACCCGCGTCTAATGTGCATGCGCCTCGTCTCACATATGCATTTCATAGAGCCAATCCTGGAAAACCTGGTCCTGGAAGAAGGCCCGCGGAGGAGGGATGTGCTGTCACAGATTCCGGAACGGTCCGGGCAGAAAGCGGGAGATCTAACTGACAGAAGCGTACCTGAGGGCACGGGGGTAGCATCGCTGGTCTCCCGTGGCTGCGACACCTGGTCGTGGCTATCCGAATGGTGGTCTCAGGGAAGGGCCGCAGGGAGGATGGCTGGATCAGCGGGAGAATGGCGCTGCAACGCGATCAGCGCGGGGTGCAGAGCCTCAAGAACTACAAATCCCAGGATGCCTAGGGAACGTTTCCGCTGTAGCCCCGATCACGTGGGGTCCTGGCCGGAAGAGGAAGACCGGTTAAAGGCAGCCTCAGGGAAGGAACAAACTGCTGGTTATTCTTCGTTGGTACAGCGCCGGCCGCGCTGCTGATTCTCACGTCAGTTGGAGTAGGGTAAGGGTGCACTTGCACCATTCAGACCGGGATTACCGCTCAAACTCTTCCAGCTGTATCTCCGCAGAAGGGGGCACAAACGAGCTCCTCTCTCAGAACAAAGCCACTTGGCATAGTGGGATCATTGTTTCCACCAAAACTCTCACTTCATTGTTAGTTTGGAAAGGATTATATTACCTCCAGGCAAAGATACTACCAAGGTTTAGGTATCTAGGTGGAACGATTCAAGGAGGTGAAATCCGTTTGTGTACATGACTATAATAACATGATGAAATATATTATTGGAAATCAAAAGAAGTATTTTGATCGTTTTGTGTTGGTTTACATTAACAGGGGGTTCAAGAGGCGTTATTCTGCTCTTCCCCTGTGACGTGGGACAAAGTGTATGTACTGGTGTGTATGCTCTTTGAGTGCATGGCAAAGTTAACAGTGGCTGAGTGTTTCTTTAAGCTCATGGCTTTATGATTCCCTTGTACTCTATCCTTTCCATAGCGCTTGATCGTCACTTCCGTGCAATAATATTGAACTGTTGAATTCCTGAATGACCTACATGAAAGAAATGTATTTATTTATATTTTACAGGTAGGGGTTGCTCATTAGAATAATTAAGAGAATTCGTGTATCCCAACTGATGCTAACCTTTGAGTTCTTTTTACCTTTTCAGATCTCCCTCCCTGCTGACCCCTTCCTTTCCTTCCCCCGCTTGACCATCCCATTCGCCTGTGCTGTAATAGCATTCAGGGTTGGGGCTGTCGAGAGGTGGACCCCTTTTTGGCATCGAACCGTTCCCGAGGAATCGCCGAGCTGACAGTGCCTGCTGCCCACAATAAATGAAGGAGAGTTTCCATCTGTGTTGGCGTTTCCATGCAGGGCAACCTGAGCAGGGCAACCTGGTGTTTTGGACATTAAATTGCGGCGCGCCTTGCCGCGGAAATGCCCCGCCGCATATTCAGCGGACCGCAGCGCCTGTAACACGGGCACTATGAGGAGATGGAGAGCCGGTATTGTGGGAAAAGGACATTTGCAGGTACTTTGGTGTTTCCCCTCCACAGTACCCACTTGGGGAAAACAGTTTCTTGCACAAAGCCCCGTAAAGCACCCACTTTGGAAAAGTTACGGACTACCTGACCCAGAAAGCATTATTGCATGAAGTCCCAATAGGGCGGGGCAGAATAGTATTTAGTCCACACAGCTGCTGGGACTTTGAGCATATAGCCAGTGATCAAGGGCATGGAGCCCGAAACGCGTATGGCGCTTCTGATGGAGGGGTAAATGCGCTGTGCCTGCTGCCCACAATAAATGAAGGAGAGTTTCCATCTGTGTTGGCGTTTCCATGCAGGGCAACCTGGTGTTTTGGACATTAAATTGCGGCGCGCCTCGCCGCGGAAACGCCCCGCCGCATATTCAGCGGACCGCAGCGCCTGTAACACGGGCACTATGAGGAGATGGAGAGCCGGTATTGTGGGAAAAGGACATTTGCAGGTACTTTGGTGTTTCCCCTCCACAGTACCCACTTGGGGAAAACAGTTTCTTGCACAAAGCCCCGTAAAGCACCCACTTTGGAAAAGTTACGGACTACCTGACCCAGAAAACATTGTTGCATGAAGTCCCAATAGGGCGGGGCAGAATAGTATTTAGTCCACACAGCTGCTGGGACTTTGAGCATATAGCCAGTGATCAAGGGCATGGAGCCCGAAACGCGTATGGCGCTTCTGATGGAGGGGTAAATGCGCTGTGCCTGCTGCCCACAATAAATGAAGGAGAGTTTCCATCTGTGTTGGCGTTTCCATGCAGGGCAACCTGAGCAGGGCAACCTGGTGTTTTGGACATTAAATTGCGGCGCGCCTCGCCGCGCAAACGCCCCGCCGCATATTCAGCGGACCGCAGCGCCTGTAACACGAGCACTATGAGGAGATGGAGAGCCGGTATTGTGGGAAAAGGACATTTGCAGGTACTTTGGTGTTTCCCCTCCACAGTACCCACTTGGGGAAAGCAGTTTCTTGCACAAAGCCCCGTAAAGCACCCACTTTGGAAAAGTTACGGACTACATGACCCAGAAAGCATTGTTGCATGAAGTCCCAATAGGGCGGGGCAGAATAGTATTTAGTCCACACAGCTGCTGGGACTTTGAGCATATAGCCAGTGATCAAGGGCATGGAGCCCGAAACGCGTATGGAGCTTCTGATGGAGGGGTAAATGCGCTGTGCCTGCTGCCCACAATAAATGAAGGAGAGTTTCCATCTGTGTTGGCGTTTCCATGCAGGGCAACCTGGTGTTTTGGACATTTAATTGCGGCACGCCCCGCCGCATATTCAGCGGACCGCAGCGCCTGTAACACGGGCACTATGAGGAGATGGAGAGCCGGTATTGTGGGAAAAGGACATTTGCAGGTACTTTGGTGTTTCCCCTCCACAGTACCCACTTGGGGAAAACAGTTTCTTGCACAAAGCCCCGTAAAGCACCCACTTTGGAAAAGTTACGGACTACCTGACCCAGAAAGCATTGTTGCATGAAGTCCCAATAGGGCGGGGCAGAATAGTATTTAGTCCACACAGCTGCTGGGACTTTGAGCATATAGCCAGTGATCAAGGGCATGGAGCCCGAAACGCGTATAGCGCTTCTGATGGAGGGGTAAATGCGCTGTGCCTGCTGCCCACAATAAATGAAGGAGAGTTTCCATCTGTGTTGGCGTTTCCATGCAGGGCAACCTGAGCAGGGCAACCTGGTGTTTTGGACATTAAATTGCGGCGCGCCTCGCCGCGGAAACGCCCCGCCGCATATTCAGCGGACCGCAGCGCCTGTAACACGGGCACTATGAGGAGATGGAGAGCCGGTATTGTGGGAAAAGGACATTTGCAGGTACTTTGGTGTTTCCCCTCCACAGTACCCACTTGGGGAAAACAGTTTCTTGCACAAAGCCCCGTAAAGCACGTTTTCCCCATGCAATTTTCCATAGGAAACTTTAGACACGGCTACAGCCCGAACTGCTGAACGGAATTACACCAAATTTGGCAAAGAGGTAGTTCTTGGTTCAGAAAGAACCCTTTTTGTTAAATGGTGTAAATCCGTTCAGTAGTTGCTGAGAAAATCAAAAGTAAAAAGATAGATATATCTATGGCCGAGTAGGGTCCGCGTACCCTCAGCGCACCCTGCGCGCACCGTCCCGATCACGAGCTGCATGTTAATTGGCTGTCAGCTGGCTGTCAACATTCCGATTCAGGAAATGTTGGCAGCCATTTTGTCCCTCGGTAGAACCGAGGGACAGAAACAAGTGCGCAAAACGCACAAAGGGGGCAGGGTAGAAACACCCTGGCCCTCTAGGTTTGCTCAGGGGGTCGCACAAGGACCCCCTGGGCAAAAAAAAATAAAAACATTTTTTTAAAAATCGGCAGGATGCGCTCAGGGTGCGCGAATCCTGCCGAAAAAAAAATCGAAGCGCGGTCTCCGCGCTTCGATGTATTTGCCCCGGGTGGCCCAAGTCCCGGGGGCATGGTGGGGGGATAATTTAATGTGTGGGGGGCCTCAAAGGGCCCCCAAGCCCGAGGACCGCCACCCCCGGGGCTTTTTTAAAATGGTGCGGGAGGGCTCTGAGCCCTCCCGCAGCCCCGGGACCACCACCTCCCGGGGCTTTTTTTTATAAATTAAAAAACCTGTGTGGGGGGCTCCAGCCCCCACACGCCCGAGACCGCCACCTCCCGGGGCACTAAACATTTAAATATGGGGGTCCGTTACGGACCCCAGAGCCCGGGGACCACCACCTCCCGGGGCTGTGAACTGAATGGGAGTGGGGCCGCGCGGCCCCCTCCTGGAGCCCTTGATGGCCCTGGGGACCACCACCCCCAGGGCCGGCTCCTGCAGTGTCCCGGGGTGCCTACCCCCGGGACACTGTAGTTTGCTATGGCAGGACGGGAGCCTCGCGGCTCCCGTCCTGCCATATACAAACTGCTTTGGATATTGGAAGAGAGAGCAGGAAACCTGCTCTCTCTTCCAATATCCAAAGCACATTGCTTTCCACATGGGGAGCTGCATCTTAGCAGCTCCCCATGTGGAAAGCAATGCCGGCTCCCAAGGGACGCGGGGAGCCGGCGGGGCTGTGGGGGGATTGGGGACCCCCCCACAGTCCCCAACGAGAGGGCCAGCCACGGGGGATGGGGTCCCCGGGGCAAGTAGTGGCCCCCCTCCCCAAAGTTTACAAAAATTAAAAAAAAAAAAAAAGGGTATGGCCGGCCCCGGGAGATGGGGTCCCCGGGGCCTTAAAATGGCCAGAGGAGGGGGCCACGCAGCCCCCTCAAAAGAATAAAAGTAAAAATAGAGGCCATGCCCCGGGGATGGGGTCCCGGGGCCAATACAGGCCCAGGGAAGGGGGCCACGCGGCCCCCTTCCCGGTTTTTTAAAAATTTGTAATTAAAAAAAAGGGGTAAGGCCCTGGGGGATGGGGTCCCCAGGGCATAAAAACTGGAAAAAGGAAGGGGGCCACAGAGCCCCCTTCAGGGGACAATTTTTTTTTTTTTTTTAAACGATCGGGCCCGCAGGCCCCGCCCCTTCCTTCACCACTCTGCATGGCCTCGATTTTTTTTTTTTTCGTAGGGAGGGGGGCTGCGTGGCCCCCCTCCTCAGGCCATTTAAGGCCCCGGGGACCCCATCCCCCGGGGCCGGCCTTTCCGTTTTTTTTGTATTTTTATTTTTTTATTTTTTGGGGAGGGGGGCCGCGTGGCCCCACTCCCGAGCCACTACTTGCCCCGGGGACCCCATCCCCGGGGCTGGCCCTCTCGTTGGGGACTGTGGGGGGTCCCCAATCCCCCACAGTCCCGCCGGCTCCCCGTGTCCTACGGAGCCGGCATTGCTTTACACATGGGGAGCAGCTAACATGCTGCTCCCCATGTGGAAAAGCAATCGGCTTTGGATATTGGAAGAGAGAGCAGGTTTCCTGCTCTCTCTTCCAATATCCAAAGCAGTTTGCAATGACAGGACGGGAGCCGCGAGGCTCCCGTCCTGTCATTGCAAACAGCAGTGTCCCGGGGGTAGGCACCCCGGGACACTGCAGGAGCCGGCCCTGGGGGGTGGTGGTCCCCAGGGCCATCAAGGGCTCCATTCAGTTCACAGCCCCGGGGAGGTGGTGGTCCCCGGGACTCTGGGGGTCCGTAACGGACCCCCATATTTAAATGTTTAGTGCCCCGGGGAGGTGGCGGTCCCGGGCGTGTGGGGGCTGGAGCCCCCCACACAGGTTTTTAATTAATAAAAAAAAGCCCCGGGAGGTGGTGGTCCCCGGGGCTGCGGGAGGGCTCAGAGCCCTCCCGCACCATTTCAATAAAAGCCCCGGGGGTGGCGGTCCCCGGGGCTTGGGAGGCCCTTGAGGCCCCCACACATTAAATTATCCCCCCACCATGCCCCCGGGACTTGGGCCACCCGGGGGCAAATACACTCGAGCGCGGAGACCGCGCTTCGTTTTTTTTTTCCGGCAGGATTCGCGCACCCTGAGCGCATCCTGCCGATTTAAAAAAAAAAAAAAAAAAATTTTTTTGCCCAGGGGGTCCTTGTGGGACCCCCTGAGCAAACCTAGGGGGTCAGGGTGTTTCTACCCTGCCCCCTTTGTGCGCTTTGCGCACTTGTTTCGAGGGACAAAATGGCTGCCAACATTTCCTGAATCGGAATGTTGACAGCCAGCTGACAGCCAATTAACATGCAGCTCGTGATCGGGAGGGTACGCGGACCCTACTCGGCCATAGATATCACTATCTTTTTACTTTTGATTTTCTCAGCAACTACTGAACGGATTTACACCATTTAACAAAAAGGGTTCTTTCTGAACCAAGAACTACCTCTTTGCCAAATTTGGTGTAATTCCGTTCAGCAGTTCGGGCTGTAGCCGTGTCTAAAGTTTCCTATGGAAAATTGCATGGGGAAAACGCGTTTTGGGACCCCCTTTTTTCTCGGCCCCCGCTTGACGAATCCCCCGAGACTTTCAGGGTAGGAGCGGACCGGAGCGGGCCACAAAGTTTGAAAATTTTGCGAAGATACGTCAACCGGCAAGAGAGTTATTTCAAATAGAATGTCGCGGATTTCCTATGGATAATAGGTTGTAACTATAACTATCTACTGGCGACCGCCAGTAGATAATATGTGTATATATATATGTATATATATATGTGTGTATATATATGTATATATATATGTATATATATATATGTGTGTGTATATGTATATATATATATGTGTGTATATATATATATATATATGTGTGTATATATATATATATATGTGTGTGTGTATATATATATGTATATATATATATGTGTATATATGTGTATATATATATGTGTATATATGTGTATATATATATGTGTATATATGTGTATATATATATGTGTATATATGTGTATATATATATGTGTATATATGTGTATATATATATGTGTATATATGTGTATATATATATGTGTATATATGTGTATATATATATGTGTATATATATATGTGTATATATGTGTATATATGCATATATATATATGTGTATATATGCATATATATATATGTGTATATATGTATATATATATATGTGTATATATGTATATATATATGTGTATATATGTATATGTATATATGTATATATATATATGTGTATATATATATATTCACTGAAAAAACCATAGGTTTTAGGGACAGTTATAGTTAGTTGGACATTGCACTCGTACAAAACCCGTGAAATTCCCCTGTTATAGTTAGTTCAGCTAACTATAACTCGCGCCCCCGCAATGCACTGCTGATGACGTCACATATTACATCACTCATGACATGGTCAGTGACATCACTGATGACATCACTGATGACATCATCCAGTGACTGTGTGTTTCTGTAAAGTTTAAATATGTTTAATATATATAGGGAAAGGCGTATTGAAGAATGAGTGGGTGTATAAGTGTCTGAATGGATGATTTAGTACGTGAGTGACTGACTCTACAAGTGAGTGATTAAACGTATCTTACTGAATGCATGGGTTAGTGACTAAACTGTGTGAATGTCTGTATCCGTCTGTTTGTTGGTGTGTAAGTGGATGCATGGATTTGCGAATAGCTACATGAGTGTCTATATGGGTTATTGATTGGTTCTCTGAGTATCTGTATGGCTGCCTGAGTGTTTGTGTGGGTGGGGTGTGTTTGACTCTATACATAGATGTGTGAGTGGGTGATTCACTGGGTGCATGATTTCAAGAGTGCATCTGTGATGGACTGCTTGGGTGGGTGAGTGTGTGTATGGGTGTGTTAGTGAGTGAATGTATATCTCAGTGGTACATGTGCGAGTAACTACATATGTAAAAGGCAGTATATATGTGTGTTAGAGTATTTAAATGGCTATAAGTGAGAGTGTGTTATTGTGAGAGTGGCTGTATGGATGCGTGTGTGCTTGTATCAGTTATTGTATAAGAGCGTAAGAATGTGCTAGTATTTGTATGAGTAAGTGAGCTGGTGTGTGTATAACTGTATAGGTGAGTAAATGGGTGTGTGATTAATTTTTTGCATGACTGACTAGGTGTGTGAGTACCTCTATGGATGAGTGGCGGTGTGTGAGTGTTTATATAGGTGTATGAGTGCATATGATAGTCCTGTACTGAGTGACTGTAAGTATGAGTGACTGTACAGATGAGTGAGTGGATGTGTGTGTAGACCTAAGAATCAGTGAGTGGGTATGTAGTTTTTGGTGTTGGAGTGTCTATGGTTTTGAGAATGGCAGTCTGTAATTTAGAGTGGGTGTATCAAAAGTTATATTAGGGTGTGAGAAGATGCATGAAATTATCACATGGATGATGTCATCAGTGATGTCATTTGAGATGTCATCAGTGATGTCATCAGTGATGTCACTGACCATGTCATGAGTGATGTAATATGTGACGTCATCAGCAGTGCATTGCGGGGCGCGAGTTATAGTTAGCTGAACTAACTATAACAGGGAATTTCACGGGTTTTGTACGAGTGCAATGTCCAACTAACTATAACTGTCCCTAAAACCTATGGTTTTTTCAGTGAATTTCAAAGGTTTTTAAATGCTAATTTCTAACTATAACGTGTCTGAAACCTATGGTTTTTTCAGTGAATTTCAAAGGTTTTTTAAATGCTAATTTCTAACTATAACGTGCCTGAAACCTATGGTTTTTTCAGTGAATTTCAGAGGTTTTTAAATGCTAATTTCTAACTATAACGTGCCTGAAACCTATGATTTTTAAGTGAATTTCAAAGGTTTTTTAAAGGCATAGTTTCTAACTATGCCAACAGAGGTAGGACATGTGAAGAAAGAAGAAAAAACGCACAGAAAGAAGCAAAAGATATGCAGAAAGAACCAACAGAGGAGCAGAAAGAGGCCTTGTTGCAAAATCATCCTGTGCCCACAACTTTTTCAGACGGGTACTGGTGGTAACTGACTCTGACTAACCAGAGCCAGTGCGGGTTTGCACAGTGGTGAAGGGAGGGGGGGCCTGAGGTGACATGTGTGCAAACGCGCCTCGTGGCGCGTTTTAAGTTGCTGGATTAAGTTCCCTTGAATCCTGAGGGTCCCTGGGGCCCAACTAGCCCCCAGGTACCTACAGTTAGGACCACAGAGCTGAGTTGCAGAGAGGCGTTCCGAGGCCACGCACCTTTTTCACCTCTCTGCAACGCAACTCTGTTGTGCTTACTGAAGGTACCTGGTGGGCTAGTTGGCCCCCAGGATTCAAAGGGAATTAACTCCCCAACTTAAAACGCACCACAGGGCGTGTTTGCGCACATGTCACCTGAGGCCCCGCCCCTCCCTTCACCACTGTGCAAACGCGCCCCGTGGCGCGTTTTAAGTTGGGGGATTAGGTCACCTTGAATCCTGAGAGTCCCTGGGGCCCAACTAGCCCACCAGGTACTTCCAGTAAGCACCACAGGCCTGCGTTGCAACGCCTGTAACAAATTGTGCAGTTGTGTTTAGGTAGTGAAGAGGGTCGTGCTGGGGGTAGTGTTTTAGGGTTTAGGGTAGTGCAGTGGTGTTTGTGTAGTGTAGGGGGTCATGCTGGGGGTAGATTTAGGGTTTAGGGTAGTGCAGTGGTGTTTGGGTAGTGTAGGGAGTCATGCTGGGGGAGTGTTTTAGGGTTTAGGGTAGTACAGTGGTGTTTGGGTAGTGTAGGGGGTCGTGCTGGGGTTAGTGTTTTAGGGTTTTAGGGTTTAGGGTAGTGCAGTGGTGTTTGGGTAGTGTAGGGGATACTGCTGGGGGTAGTGTTTTAGGGTTTAGGGTAGTGCAATGGTGTTTGGGTAGTGTAGGGGTACTGCTGGGGGTAGTGTTTTAGGGTTTAGGGTAGTGCAGTGGTGTTTGGGCAGCGTAGGGGGTACTGCTGGGGGTAGTGTTTTATAGTTTAGGGTAGTGCAGTGGTGTTTGGGTAGTGTAGGGGTTCGTGCTGGGGGTAGTATTTTAGGGTTTAGGGTAGTGCAGTGGTGTTTGTGTAGTGTAGGAGGTCGTGTTTTAGGGTTTAGGGTAGTGCAGTGGTCTTTGGGTAGTGTAGGGAGTAGTGCGGGGGTATTGTTTTAGAGTTTAGGGTAGTGCAGTGGTCTTTGCGTAGTGTAGGGGTTGTGCGGGGGTAGTGTTTTAGGGATTAGGGTAGTGCATTGGTATTTGGGTAGTGTAGGGGGTCATGCGGGGGGTAGTGTTTTAGGGTTTAGGGCAGTGCAGTGGTGTTTAGGTAGTGTAGGGGGTCGTGCTGGGGGAGTGTTTTAGGGTTTAGGGCAGTGCAGTGGTGTTCGGGTAGTGTAGGGGGTCATGCTGGGGGGAGTGTTTTAGGGTTTAGGGCAGTGCAGTCGTGTTCGGGTAGTGTAGGGGGTCGTGCTGGGGGAGTATTTTAGGGTTTAGGGTAGTGCAGTGGTGTTCAGGTAGTGCAGGGGGTCATGCTGGGGGTAGTGTTCTAGGGTTTAGGGCAGTGCAGTGGTGTTCGGGCAGTGTAAGGGGTCGTGCTGGGGGTGGTGTTTTAGGGTTTAGGGCAGTGCAGTGGTGTTTGGGCAGTGTAGGGGGTCGTGCTGGGGGTGGTGTTTCAGGGTTTAGGGCAGTGCAGTGGTGTTCGGGCAGTGTAGGGGGTCGTGCAGGGGGTGGTGTTTCAGGGTTTAGGGCAGTGCAGTGGTGTTCGGGCAGTGTAGGGGGTCGCGCTGGGGGTGGTGTTTCAGGGTTTAGGGCAGTGCAGTGGTGTTCGGGCAGTGTAGGGGGTCATGCACGGGGTGGTGTTTCAGGGTTTAGGACAGTGCAGTGGTGTTCGGGCAGTGTAGGGTGTTGTGCTGGGGCTGGTGTTTCAGGGTTCAGGGCAGTGCAGTGGTGTTCAGGCAGTGTAGGGGGTCGTGCTGAGGCTGGTGTTTCACGGTTTAGGGCAGTGCAGTGGTGTTCGTGCAGTGTAGGGGGTCGTGCTGGGGCTGGTGTTTCAGGGTTTAGGGCAGTGCAGTAGTGTTCGGGCAGTGTAGGCGGTCGTGCTGGGGCTGGTGTTTCAGGGTTTAGGGCAGTGCAGTGGTGCTCAGGCAGTGTAGGGGGTCATGCTGGGGCTGGTGTTTCAGGGTTTAGGGTAGTGCAGTGGTGTTCGGGCAGTGTAGGGGGTCGTGCAGGGGTTGGTGTTTCAAGGTTTAGGGCAGTGCAGTGGTGTTCGGGCAGTGTAGGGGGTCGTGCTGGGGCTGGTGTTTCAGGGTTTTCGGCAGAGCAGTGGTGTTCGGGCAGTGTAGGGGGTCATGCTGGGGGTAGTGTTTCAGGGTTTAGGGCAGTGCAGTGGTGTTCGGGCAGTGTAGGGGGTCGTGCTGGGGGTGGTGTTTCAGGGTTTAGGTCAGTGGTGTTCGGGCAGTGTAGGGGGTCTTGCTGGGGGTGATGTTTCAGGGTTTAGGGCAGTGCAGTGGTGTTCGGGCAGTGTAGGGGTCTTGCTGGGGGTAGTGTTTCAGGGTTTAGGGCAGTGCAGTGGTGTTCGGGCAGTGTAGGGGGTCATGGTGGGGGTGGTGTTTCAGGGTTTAGGGCAGTGCAGTGGTGTTCGGGCAGTGTAGGGGGTCGTGAAGGGGGTGGTGTTTCAGGGTTTAGGGCAGTGCAGTGGTGTTCGGGCAGTGTAGGGGGTTGTGCTAGGAGTGGTGTTTCAGGGTTTAGGGCAGTGCAGTGGTGTTCGGGCAGTGTAGGGGGTCATGCAGGGGCTGGTGTTTCAGGGTTTAGGGCAGTGCAGTGGTGTTCGGGCAGTGTAGGGGTCGTGCTGGGGGTAGTGTTTTAGGGTTTAGGGTAGTGCAGTGGTGCTTGTGTAGTGTAGGGGGTCGTGCTGGGGGTAGTGTTTTAGGGTTTAGGGTAGTGCAGTGGTGTTTGTGTAGTGTGGGGGTCATGTTTTAGGGTAGTGCCGTGGTGTTTGGGTAGTGTAGGGGGTCGTGCTGGGGGTAGTGTTTTAGGGTTTAGGGTAGTGCAGTGGTGTTTGTGTAGTATAGGGGTCGTGCTGGGGGTAGTGTTTTAGGGTTTAGGGTAGTGCCGTGGTGCTTGTGTAGTTTAGGGGGTCGTGCTGGGGGTAGTGTTTTAGGGTTTAGGGTTGTGCAGTGGTGTTTGTGTAGTGTAGGGGGTCATGTTTTAAGGTAGTGCAGTGGTGTTTGGGTAGTGTAGGGGTCGTGCTGGTGGTAGTGTTTTAGGTTTTAGGTTAGTGCAGTGGTGTTTGGGTAGTGTAGGGGGTCGTGCTGGGGGTAGTGTTTTAGGGTTTAGGATAGTGCAGTGGTGCTTGTGTAGTGTAGGGGGTCGTGCTGGGGGTAGTGTTTTAGGGTTTAGGATAGTGCAGTGGTGCTTGTGTAGTGTAGGGGGTCGTGCTGGGGGTAGTGTTTTAGGGTTTAAGGTAGTGCAGTGGTGTTTTTGTAGTGTAGGGGGGTCATGTTTTAAGATGCAATGCTCCAATACCTGACCAGTCTGCACTACATAAAACTGCAAAAAAACTAAAAATAAAAAGTGTTTTGCACACTTTTGTCATTGGGCTATATGTGGGCTACATCTGGGTAATATTTGTGCTACATTTGGGCTCTTTTTTCACTGGTGGCCATCTTGGAAGACTTCTTTTATATGAAGTTTCCTAATTTCTTCATTTACTGCAGTCTCCTCAGTAGGAAATGCTTTCAGTTTTTTACTTTGATTCCATCAAGAAGGCATTCAGATGTGTCTCACATCTGCCATAAATTCAGAATGTTAGCACTCTAGTTGCTCATTAGATCACTGGAGTAAAGCTACTGCTCACCAGGGAGTTAACTGGTAGTCTGCTGCTGGTATTGAAAGTGATTGTTTCAGTCTGCATGTCAGAATTTTCTAATGAAATAGAAGAGGATTTGAGATCTCACTTAAAACATGCCCTAATTTTTCTTTCTGCAGCACTTACCATAATTTCTATTTCAAAAAGAATCCCTCATTTTGTTCCTTTTTAAATTAAATGTTTTAAGTGTTACCGGTTTATTCCAATCAAGATGGCTTCAGGTGTGCCATACTTTTGTCATAAGTAAGGCTGTTAGCGCTCTAGTTGTTATTTAGAACACTCTGGGAAGCTGCAGTAGAACACAAAGGCATCAACTGGCAGGCTGCTCCTGTTGAAATATAACAGGAAGATATTTGAGATCACACTTGAAATATGTCCTAATTTTTCTTTCTACAGCACTAACCATAATTTCTATGACAAAATGAACCCCATCATTTTGTTCCTTTTTAAATTAAATGTTTTAAGTGTTACCAGTTTATTCCAATCAAGATGGCTTCAGGTGTGCCATACTTTTGTCATAAGTAAGGCTGTTAGCACTCTAGTTGTTCTTTAGAACACTCTGGGAAGCTGCAGTAGAACACAAAGGAATCAACTGACAGTCTCTGCCCTTGTTGGATGTACATGTTTTACTGAGAATGTCAGACTTCATTCTCACATGAGTGAGAAAGATAATGTGAATTTACAGAAAATATGCTCTCATTTTAGCTTCTGGAGCACCTTCCAAACCTCCATGGGACAAGCATGAGAAAATAGTGTTCTCTCAAACATGATTCATGATATCCCAGCAGAAGGTTTTTCACATGGTAAAATCACCTTAGAATACACCACAATTCCTAAAATTAGTATGGTACCATCAACAAATAAATTCTAATGTAACTAAAGCCTGTTATCACCCTTTATAGTTCTCCTTTTGGTGACCCTCAAAATCTTCTATTCACTACAATGCATTTCAATGAGGTACTATCATTTATATTGGTCCCAAGATGGCTGCCAGCAATTCCAGGATGAAGTGCTGACAGCCAATCAGATCTCACGATGACATGTGTGGTTAGGCTCCGCCCAGATATATATGTGACTTTACTTTTGATTTTCTCAGGAACTACTGAACGGATTTACACCATTTAAGCAAAAGGCACGACACTGAACCAAGGGCTACCTCTTTGCCAAATTTGGTGTAATTCCGTTCAGCAGTTCGGGCTGTAGCTGCGACTAAAGGTTCCTATGGAAAAATGAATGGGGAAAACGCGTTTTGGGACCCCCTTTTCTCGGCCCCCGCTTGAAGTATCACCCCGAGACTTTCAGGATAGGAGCGGACCGGAGCGCCCCAACAAGTTGGAAACTTTTGCGAAGATTCGTCAACCGGCGCCAACGTTATTTCAAATAGAATGTCGCGGATTTCCTATGGATAATAGGTTTTAACTATAACTATCTACTGGCGACCACCAGTAGATAATATATATATATGAGAGAAACTCGCATTCACTTCTGCCTTGCCACCAGAAATAACGAGCGTGGACCCAAACGATAAGTGCAAATTCCTTCTTTACTTTATTCCACCCATTTGTCCGCCATGACGCGTTTCGGCCGAGAAATAGGCCTTGATCACAAGAGTTCGCACCCGGAAATGAAGAGCGGGGCAGCTGGTTCGCGGTCCGATCTGACGTCGTGCAGGCACAACTTGGGCTCAGCTGGGCAGCGGCGAAGCAAAGGGTGCAGCCGGCAGCCCGCGCAGCCCCAGAGTAGGCCGTCCCCAGTGATCCGTGGTCCGCTCAACACGCAGACGGCACACGGTAGGATCTCCGGGCCGCAGGCAACTGCATCTTCAATTAGGGCCGCCTCAGGGCAAGCCTAGAGGCACGCACAGCCCGCGCCAGCCCACAACTCGCAGCGGCAGGTCCGTCGTCCGGGCCCAGGATGCACACAGACCAGCTCCCGGGCCCAAGCACACAGACCGGGACATCCGCACCACAGCGGGAACCGCACCCAGAGTCGACAACGCCGGTGTCCCCCCACCTGCACCACGTCTCCCTGATGCTCGGCATAGTGTAGTGGCCGCGGGATGGCAGGATTAATAGAGGATTGTTGGTGGACTACAGGGAGCGACGTTACAGCGCGTCCGCCATGTCGGACCGCTTGGCCACACCCCTAAAATGTTACATTGTTACTGAACATTTCACCTAACTGTAACTTTACTTTAGCCTTTGTTTTTCATATATATATATATATATATATATATATATATATATATATATATATATATATATATATATATATATATATATATATATATATATATATATATATATATATATATAGAGGAGCTCATTCCAAATGGACATGATTGATCCATTTGACCCCAAGTGTTTTGCAGAACTTACCAACACTTTGGGAATTGAAACAGGGATGGCTTGTAATACAAATTTTAGAACACCATCTAAGTACATACCACAACTTCCAAGGGACAATATTGATATATTCACAGATGTGGTGGCTAATTACATTCTAACACTGAGCACAAAACCACAGGAAAACGCAACATAAGCAAGATAGAATGGGAAGCTCTAGTTGCCCTTCAAAAAGATCAGACGGTTGTTATCAAACCCTCAGATAAGGGAGGGAACATTGTTATTATGAACAGATCAGACTATGTGAAGGAAGGATTAAGACAACTCAGAAACACAACATGCTAAAGTAGATAGAGAATATCTGAAGAATGTTCAAACTAAATACACAGAGAGATTAATAAACTGGCACGATGAGCAACTCCTAAGCTGGGATGAGTTACAATCTCTAAGAAATGACACACCTACTACCCCTACACCATATCTAGGCTGTCCGGTTTTAGGTTTAAACCTATAATAACTGATAAAACCCCACCGAAAGGGAAATAGCCCTCACCAGTGTAAACATATAAACACTGAAAAAACACCTGCACAACCACAAACTAAATGCCATTCAAAGAAAGGAAAAGGAGAGTGAAAGAGTCATTTTTTTTTCTTGAAGGGGCCAATACAATGTAACTTTGTTATGCAAGCTAGCAGCAAGAAAGAATGGGCTAACATTATTCTGCTTGGGTTTTGTTGTTTAGGGATGTCACAAAAATATTGTTTCTGCTTCCTTTTGCTTTTTTCAGTTTTGTGGTCTTTGGTCTAAAGATGCAGGCTTTAGAAGCATGTTTTAGGTCTTGTTTAATTATTTTATAAACTGTAGAGAATCCGGAAATGCCAAAATCATATTTTATATTTTGGCTGCATTTGATTCTTTCACTGATAGGTAAAATGGCTGGTTTCATAA
The DNA here is from genome assembly GCA_963921515.1 of Calotriton arnoldi. Taxonomy (NCBI): domain Eukaryota; kingdom Metazoa; phylum Chordata; class Amphibia; order Caudata; family Salamandridae; genus Calotriton; species Calotriton arnoldi. The sequence continues at coordinate 151,403 of CAWUFW010015402.1, read as the reverse complement.
GAATCTTTCCCAATATGTGCCATCACATTTACCCACAGAGAGTGGGTAAAAACCCTTGATATATCAGCCCCCAGTTTCTAGTGAGTCAGTATTGATAGTAGGTAAATAGCCAACACCTCAGGCTTTAAACATTCAAAGCAAGGTATAGTGACAAGTATATGTGAAAAGAGTGCTATTACCAAGCATCTGGGATAGTGATGAAAACATGACACCAGACTTTTGGAAAACATGGAACGCAGTGTCACTTGGAATGCTGCTGCAAAAAGGTTCTTTCCAAGTTCAACAAAGATTGGAGTGATATTGTTTGTATTTGCAGTGATTCAGCAACGTATATGAAAAAGTTGTGTGCTGACCTGTCAAAATCGATATCTGAGCTGAAGTGCTTCCCTGTAAGAGTTCCTTCCCACATGTTAGATGGTATGCTGAAAGCATCTTTACAATCTTCAGAGTTAATGAAGAATGCTATTGACTTTTTACTCCATCCTGGTGCACTGTTTTGTTATGCGCGGGAACTAAAACGCAAATATTTCTCATTTTGTGCTTTGTGTGGCATCAAAGAAAGAGTCATCCCAACTGTGTCGCTTAGCTGATGGTTCTCAGTCCAAGGGGCTGTGAATGCCATAGTATCCATGTGGCAACCGTTTACAGAATGTTTGATGTGTGATGATGCCAAAGGCAAGAAATGTGAGGATCTTTGGTCGCATATTGCTAGGGATGTGAAAAAAGTGCATTCTACTGCATTCTTAGATTTTTACAGGAAAACATAACTGCTGTAGTGGACATAATTAAAAAACTAGAGTCTGAAAAAAACCCTTGTCTGCCAAGTGTTCAGCATAATTGGTGTAGATGTGAAACATCTCCTTGAGAGTAGGCTGGGCGACACCTTTAGTGACTTTGGAACTGCAACATGTTCCATGTTAGAGTGCTTGCCACTTGGTAAGCAAAGCAATGTTCAAGAGCAATTCAGGAACTTTTGTTTTACAATGTATGAGAAATGGCTTGCAATGATGCATAGAAATGTCCCTTCACCAACCATGGCATTTGAAGTCAAAGAAACCTCACTGTGGTACTCTGTACAAGTTCTAGATCCCTTCCGTAAAGGGGAATTTTCTCTGTAGTTTCAAAAGTGCTGCTTCATTTTTGACCGCTTCAATAACTCTGAGGGCATAGGCGCCCAGTTCAACACAAATATTGCAGAACCTGCCCAGAGAATCGCAATCTTCAAGTGCACCAGTATTGGTACGGAAAGCTGTCAGTGGCCAGAGTTAGCAAATTGTGTACTAGCTGTTTTGGCGTTGCCTGTCTCAAGTGCCAATGTTGAGAGGGCCTTTTCACAGATAAAAGTTTACATGGGAAGGAAAGAGTGAGCGCACATGACCCAAGACATACTGAAGAAGTATTGTATGGTGTACTACAATAAGTTTGATTTGGAAAAATATATTTGGACCTCATATACACTGTACGTACGCTGTCTATATACCATGCACTATCAGTGCAGAAATCAAGCACTAATAAAACCAAAACTTTCCATAAACACCGGAAAAACACTGTTTCTGTTGTTTTTAATGGCACGAAAATGTGTAGCCACTGATAACCACTATTTTTTAAGTTATTGAAATCACTTGAAAACACGGAAAAAACCCCACCAGAATTTACCAAAAATAGAAACTGAAAACAGGAAAGCCTAACCATATCTATTACCTAAGGTACACAAGGACCGCAATAATCCACCAGGTCGCCCCATTGTTTCCTCCCAAAAAAGTTTTTGGGAAAATACCTCGATTTTTGTTGATCATTTCCTTGCACCTTTTGTACAGAATCTCCATTCACATGTTAAGGATACAAAAGACTTCATCAAAAAGACACAAAATATCTGTTGGAAGCATGAGTGCTGGTTAGTATGTTTGGATGTGGAGAGTCCTAATACGAGCATCAGACATGACGATGGAGTGAATGCATGCAGATACTTTCTAAGAAATAGGAGTGTCACTGTCCTACACCACACACAGTCTGTTGTTGGAAATGATCAACATCTGTTTGAAGGAGAATATTTTTCTATTTGAGAACACTCTGTACAAACAAAACAAGGCACTGCGATGGGCACCTGCTTCGCCCCCAACTACGCCAACTTGGCAGTGGACTGGTGGGAGGAGCAGGTGATCTGGGGCAATGAACTGAGTGAATGGACAAATGATGTTAGTATATGGCTACGTTACATAGACAACATTTTTTTCGTCTGGGAGGGAAGTCAAACTGATCTAAAAGTTTTCTTTGCCGAACTTAATGAGAATAAAGTGAATCTCAAGTTTATCATAAAATACAGTAGAGAAACTATCGACTTTCTAGACATCAGGTAAACCATCATGGAGGGTAAATTGCAAACTGAATTGTTCAGAAAATACACGGCTGCCAACTCTATCTTACATGCTGATAGTTGCCATCCTCCTAGTTTCTGCTGGAGTATCCCCTACAGTGAATTCCTAAGAGCCAAAAGGAATTGTAGGTCAGAGATGAGCTACAGAAAAACTAGAGATGAAATGACTGAACGGGTAAAAAGCAAGAAACTATCCATACAGGGCCCTCAAGAAAGCCAGGGAAAAATCAGACACCAAAACAAGAGAAGAGACATTACACCAAAGGCTAGAGCAGAACACAGAACCTAACAGCAAACCCATACGTTTCATTACTAAATTCAATAGGCAAGCAACACAGCTAAGAAAGATCCTAATAAAACAGATGGGCCAAACTGACGCAGGACAACGTATTGAAGGCTTGGATTGGAGATAATCCTTACATTGCCTTCCAACGTAACCTATCCCTAAAAGACATGCTGGTACACAGCCATCTGTTATCAGGAAATTCAAATTGGCTGCACCAAAGCAAAGGCTTCAAACGGTGTGGGCACTGTAAAGCGTGCAAACATAGCACTAACATTCAGGAGGTTACACTAGAGAGGGTACGAAAAAAGTGGCAAATCTCAAAACTTATTACATGCAAGGCCGAGTTTGTAGTATACGTCATCACTTGCCCATGTGCAAAGTGGTACATAGGCTCAACCACCTTCCCAGTACAAAAAAGAATATTAGAGCATTGGAGAGCAATCACCAACACAGACATGAGCTACAATACAGCAAGACACTTCCGAGATTACCATAATGGGGATTGGACGAAGGCTACGTTTTTAGGTCGAGCATTCGAGACCTCTTGTATATACTAACCCTAAAGCATTGAAACCCTTTCATGAAGCTTTTGCATTTGACTCGTGAGGGACATCTAGTAACGACTAGTGGAACTGCAGCTTGATGTAATAATAATTTCAATGCTTTTGCATTTGACTCATGAGGGACATCTAGTAACGACTAGTTGAACTGCAGCTCTTTGTAGAATTATTTTGATATTGGATACTATAATATTCACTGCCCACTGCTAATCTCGTCCCATAATGCTTTGCAGGGCCTTTGGTTGGGATTGTATTTTTGCCAATAACTGTGCTTGGGGTGGTCCTAAGAGGATGGGACCACCACCGAATCGTTCAACAAGATGTGCTTTTTATTTTCAAGGCATCTGCTTGGTTCTCTCCCTAGGTTAGGGAGGATCCCAAAATCATCACCTCTCTCACTGCTTGTTAATTTATCATTTTCACTTTTGTGAAATGACTATATGCATTTTAGCATATAAAGACAGAGATATTTATTTTATCATAACTTGCACTGTGCAAGATGCCCTACGCAATTAGCGTAATTTGCGTAGCTGAGCGTAGTTCAAAGTCTACTTCGCGTAGCTACGCGTAGTGCTACTACGCAAACTAAGCCCAGGGTTAGTATATACTTTAGTATATACTTATATGTGTAAGTACTTTGTGGATTCTGGAAATCAGCCCTAAGACTTGTCTGCTTCTGCCTAGGGACTTTTTTTCTGTTCAACTGCCTCTATTTAACTGTCTTAATCGAAAACGACCAGTAGAGGTCAGTAAAATACCGGAATTGCTTTCTGCTTGTTCAACTGCCTCTATTTAACTGTCTTGATAGAAAACGACCAGTAGAGGTCAGTAAAATACCAGAATTGCTTTCTGCTGAGGGACTTTCTTTTTTTATTTTTCTGGCAACTGCCTCTATTTAACTTTCTTGATAGAAAACGACCAGCAGAGGTCAGTAAAATACCAGAATCACTTTAGCATTCTCTAGATTTCAGTCCATAGAAATTGTCTTCCACGAGCACCCGTAGACAATAATATTTTTTTCAAATCTTGTATTTTCAGTGATATGATCACCGAAGGCCCTGGTTTTATATTAAAAACAGAGCTTTGGACTATGCCATTTCCCGCTGAAAGGAAATATTTCTCTCCAAGTGTTCCCATACCTGGCGTGTCACACAGTTTGGTGCTTACTTTCCCTCCATGTTAAAGAATAGTAGATGTTTCAGCACCCAGGCTAATGTGCTGCATAGCTAAATACATACAAGGTCCCAAAGGCGAGACCGATTGCATTGCAAATACTTGTTTGGCATTGACTCTGCACCTAGAAACCCTAGAGGGGGGCAACAGGATAGCTGCGTTATGCAGATTAGAATCAAGATTTATCATGCAAGCCGGTGGTCTGATCCCCCATGGAATGAACAACGACAAGGAACTACACACACATTTATAGAGAGGAGGTTGAAATTCCCGTAATATGTACAGTTTCCTGTAAGCAATTCTTTGGTTGTTTTTTTAAATGATTGTTTTCTTTCCTCCCGGTACATTTATGAGCAAATATGATAGATTATGTGTGCTATCTGGTCATGTATGAAATTGCTATGTGGCACAGTATTAAATCTTATTGTTTTATTTTGCAGACTGAGACGGCTCACTTCACTGCATCAAGGGGAATTGGCACGTAGGGAGTTAATATTCACAAGGAAGGCTCTCCAAAATTGGAAACCTTTTCTTCTTATTAGGAAGCCCAGTAGAAGGACTACTTGGCAACCTGGTGGAAAAGATTTAAGCTACTTTAGCCTATATGCTCATCATAGAATTAAGATATATCTGCCTACGTACCACAGTATACTCTGCCGATAAACATCCCATCATAACCCTATTGGAAGTGTTTGAGATTGGGTACTTTACCAGTATTGTGCTGCGATACGGCAAGAAATCATGAGTAACGATACAGACGTCAGTATGAATGGCCATTGTAATATGGATTGTATAATAATGATGATGGCACACATTGTCTTGCAAATAGACAAAAACAGTAAGTTTAGATTGAAACAATGAATAATTAACTGTTCAAAATTACCAATTCTGTCAAATGTATAAAATAATTTGAATGAAATATAAATAACTGATATATTGGGAAAGGAAAGAAAGATACCTTGAGTAGAAGTATTTTGTTCATTTCAATTGTCGCCTCCTGTGTGACGTGTATTTAAGTTTGTTGCTAGGATACCACAATCATGTGAGCAAGACCGATGTAGGTCGAAATGTGTCTTTTTTCGTTTGTCCTAAGAAAATAAAGAAGTTTAACTAAGCACCGTTGGTGTGGCTGGCTGTCCGTCTCTTTGCATATATATATATACATGTATAGGAAGGAAACTAACATTGTGGTAATTGCGAGATGCCAAGGCGGAACCTTTGAGAAAGGTCGAAGATGACTGAAACACGTCAGGACTGCTGAAAAATGAATTAAAAGTATTTACTTTCACTGTGGAGTGCGACTCATTGCTTTCCGTGAAGGAGAGAGTTGGAATGATGTTAAGGCGGCTTGGTTCAGCCCCGAGTCACGCACGGCCAGCAAGAGCGCTGTCACTGCCCAAAATTGAACCCTGTTGTGTGCTCGTGGAAACGTTAAGGGTCAGTAGTGCGCCACTGAAGATTGGCTTCGGTATGGTCTCCCAGCAACCTTAAAAGTGGGCATACTATGGAGCGACAGTGAAGGAAAATAGACTTTAATTCCTGACATAATCATGCAAATTCGTGGCACCACCCACTGGAGGGTTTAATCTTTTACCACAAGTCCCAGGATGCATTGTCAAAATCCACCAAAGGATGTCCACCAGGGGGCTAAAAACTTGAAATCGAGGAAGGAAACTAACATTGTGGTAATTGCGAGATGCCAAGGCGGAACCTTTGAGAAAGGTCGAAGACGACTGAAACGCATCAGGACTGCCGAAAAATGAATTAAAAGTATTTACTTTCCCTGTGGAGTGCGACTCATTGCTTTCCGTGAAGGAGAGAGTTGGAATGATGTTAAGGCGGCTTGGTTCAGCCCCGAGTCACGCACCGCCAGCAAGAGCGCCGTCACTGCTCGAAATTGAACCCTGTTGTGTGCTCGTGGAAACGTTAAGGGTCAGTAGTGCGCCACCGAAGACTGGCTTCGGTATGGTCTCCCAGCAACCTTAAAAGTGGGCATGCTATGGAGCAACAGTGAAGGAAAATAGACTTTAATTCCTGACATAATCATGCAAATTCGTGGCACCACCCACTGGAGGGTTTAATCTTTTACCACAAGTCCCAGGATGCATTGTCAAAATTCACCAAAGGATGTCCGCCAGGGGGCTAAAAACTTGAAATAGAGGAAGGAAACTAACATTGTGGTAATTGCGAGATGCCAAGGCGGAACCTTTGAGAAAGGTCGAAGACGACTGAAACGCGTCAGGACTGCCGAAAAATGAATTAAAAGTATTTACTTTCACTGTGGAGTGCGACTCATTGCTTTCCGAGAAGGAGAGATTTCGAATTATATATATATATATATATATATATATATATATATATAGTCATTCCAAAACGCTGGGCACTCCGGGCTTGGTGAAAAATTATATTTTATTGTAAATACAATGCGTGTCACCCTGGCATGTCAGCCAGGGTGACACGCATTGTATTTACAATAAAATATCATTTTACACCAAGCCCGGAGTGCCCAGCTTTTTTGGAATTACTATGTGGTAACGCAAGTCCGTCATCGCGTGTTGGAAGCACCCGCTGTGTTTGAGAGCGGTGGTCGTGGCGGAGGTGGGGAAAAGGAATATATATATATATATATATATATATATATATATATATATACACTCCGTTTTTAACCCTCAAACCGGTTAAAGCGCTCACAGTCTGGGTGGTGCGTGTCTTCCGGCTGGGTCAACCCGGCAAATCTTTACTCGTTTTTCGCAAAAGCGTGAAGAAAGGAGAACGCACTCTCAGGGCTTGTTGCTGCAAAGGTGCTTTATTGTGCACGGAACATCATTACAACACCCAACGTGTTTCGGTCTCCTCCTGAGACCTTGATCATGGGATGAACAACAGTAAGAGTTGGGGCATTATTTATTTCTATTACTGATTTCATTTCCTGTTCCACCTCATGGCTTCTTGGAACATGTAGTCAAATTTAATTAAAGTGACTATGTGCAGTATTTTAAGGTGCATATGAAATTAAAGCGAAAAAGTGCCCAAAGTGCAATAGTGAAAAGTTAAAATTCTGTTAATAAATAGAAACATTTATAAAATGTGTTAATTTATAAAAGATTTGAGGCAAGTCTGTGCAATTGTCTCCTTTAATTTTAGTTTCAGGTAGATCATTATTTTTCTTCCTTCGACAACGTCATCACTTGATGTAATTTTGAAGTCATATTTGATTTATTCTTTTCTCATCAGTTTTCATGTGTTCTTTGTCTTATAAGTTATTTTACCATGTTATTTGTATTTTGGTTTTGTAAAATCTCTTTGCTCGCACACCAGTAAGCATCTATATATCTTCTTGGCATGAATAAGCAATTTCAATCCTCATTTTCTTTATCTCTTACTATCAATTCTGTCTGATTTTCATCCTACAGTGGGTAAATTTCATTTTTGATAGTCTGATTTGACATGCTGCTATCAGATATAGTATATTTTTATTCTCAGTTACAAATGCACAGAAAGTTCGTCATCCTGGTTCAAGCCTTTAGGACTAAGAGTTCTCATTGATAAAATCCACCTCTGACTGGATTTGATATTTGTTCGATAGCAAAGTATTGTAATTCTTCCTAGTTGCTTTTGTGATATTCTTCCATATGTTTTGCGATGTCATTACTATGGTCTTTTTTTGTTGTTGCCCTTATGAGCTCCAAAATTCTCTTTTGACTTCACATGTTGTACTTCTTTTTACATGGACATTCCACTATATACACTACAAATTTGCTCTTGCATGTTATTTGTTGGTTTATTGTCCACTTAGTGCCATTCTCCAATATCAATTCCTTTTTCTACACCGCTATCTTTGTTTTTTTCTGTGAATTTCTGGTGATTAGCAGTGCTCTGCAAATCTGAGTATTTATTTATTCATATTTTTGGAGTTCCAGAAAAAGAAGAGGGACATGATGTTAACCTGTTTTTGGAAGATCTGATACCAAAACAACTGAGCCCCAACAGACTTGCAACATGATTCACAGTGGAGCAAGAACACTGAGCAGTGGAGCAAGAACACTGAGCAGTGGTGCCCATGCAACATCCGGGAACACTACCAAGAGTGATTATCACCCACAAATTTAACTTTAGAGAAAAAGATACAATCCTCCAGACAGCCAGAACAGATGGCCCACTGCTCTTTTGAAACATGAAGATACATTTCTTCTCTGACTTCATGTAGGCGGTCCAACAAAGAGACAGTGAAAAGAGAACTTGTTAGACAAGTATTGAATTTTATGACACTGTTTCCAGCCAAAGTTTGGATTCTTGCACAGAGAAAATCCTGCACTGTGTGAAAGGGAAAGGGAATGAATGTGCGGTATTTAACATCATATGATGCATTCCTGTCCTTTCCATGCAATGGAGCACTCTTGGCTACCTAGGGCTACCTAGGGCCAATGCAGGCACCCTAGCATGGTGCAAATGTGACTGCGTTGTAAGCTGGACTGTTTTGTGCAGGAAGGGGCAATTTCCAGCACAAAAACAAGCCTCTGAGTCATTTTCCTTGTTCTGTGTGTGCTGTCAAATGCAGCACACATAGAAAGAGGAAACAACGAGGAGAAATAAAGATATTTCTACTTGTTATGTCTCACCCGAGGAGGCATAGCATTTTGATGCATCCCCAGGTTTACTAGTGTTTGTAAATCTGGAAATACACCATAACCCATAAGTGGATACATGGAAACACCCATGCTTCACCCACGGAACGCCTCCCTGGGCAGAGTAACTCAATGAAGCAATTTGCATGCACTGCGTTACTCTAGATTACTTACTTTAGGTACTCTAGATATATCAAACCATGCAGGGCCACACAACGTGGCCTTGCATGGCTTGATAAATCTTACTTTAGTGTTTTGTTGCCCTTGTGACCCCCCCTTACATAGTTCAAGGGCGACGCAACATATTGGTAAATATGCCCCTTAGTTCCGACTGAGGCTAAAACAACAATCAATGTATTTCAATAACACGAAGTACGTTAGGCCTCACAAAGATGACAGGTTATTAGATTTGCAAACCATGAAGGTTTATTATAAAATAAGCAAAGCACAAATTCGAATATTCGAATTAGTTGAATTTCAGTAGCCAGTACATGAGTGCATTAGTCAATGTACATATTAAAAGCAATTAAAATTCACAAATGCTAAAACAAACTGATATAAAGTTGTCTCCAATGACAGAACGCTGACTCAGTTTCCCTAAAAGAGGAACCCTACACTACAAATCTAGGAGAAAATCAGGGAAACTGGGGAGAAGTTAAGATGAAGATGCCTACATGGAAATCCGCTGAAAGGCTGTAAGTGTGGATCAAGTAAAGCTCCTTTTAGCAAGTCGGTAAGGCATCTCTTAACAAATTTTGCCTTTCATTAGTTTAATAATAATTATTTTCTACATTTTGCACTTGGTACTCATGAAGTGGACCAATCAGGTTAAAGTATATTTCAATAAACACAATCAACATACTAATTAGTTTCACAAGCTAGAGCACAATGAAATCTTTCTCAGCCTCCTTCAAACCTTAGTTATCTGCAACATAAGAAGATACATTCATTCTAGGATGTTCTCTCGCAGGTGCTCATTGTTGCCTGCTCTGAGGATTGCGTGAGAAAATAAAATGAATGATGCATCATTCAAAGTTGCTGGTACACCTTTTCTCCTGAAATGGAAAAAGAAGATACACAATAAGGACAAAAATGGCAGACTAGTGTTGGCTATTTTAATATGTGGCCTATGTTAACCACAGTCAATTAAAATGTGAAAATGCACAGTAAATACATTTGAGTGTCAGATGATAATATTATGTGTGCAAAATATTTAATTAGAAAGAATGATTTCACTTCCTAAGGATTATTTTGAATGGACATTTGGCGGCATATTTACCAATAGTTCACTCAACGCATCACAGCAAGACAAGTTGCTGCAGTTTCTTTCATGGATGGGCGAGAGTTGACCGGCACCATTTTTACCAAGATATTGTTCTGTTCTGCTCCCCCTATGCACTGGTACACTTGTGGCTGCCTAGCCCTAACGCAGGCACCCCTGCAACATGGTGCAAGTATGTCTGCGGTATGGGCAAGACTGTTTTTGTGAAGGAAAGGACACTTTCCTGCACAAAAACAATCTTTAGAGGCACGTACCTCTTTCTATGTGCTGCAGAATGCAGCACACAGAGAAAAAGGAAGTAACAAGGAAAAAAGATGTTTCTCCTCATTATGCATTTGTCGGGTAGGCACACACACCATTTATGTGCAAGCCCAGGGTTACCAGTGGTTTACAAAAACAAATAAATATGCATCTCTGTCTACAAGTTCTACCCATGAAATGGCAGACCTGTGTCCCTCGCCACTCACAGACATATTTAACAGACTTTTTTGCTTCCAGGAGTGCTTGCTATATTCTGTCTATGAGGTCTATGAAACAGCAGTGCTATGTCCCAGCCATTCCGTTTCATAGGTATACTAGCAAGACTATCATACATATCGTAGCCTGGGACATGTTTAATGCACAATTCACCCTGAATGAAATGCTGGACTTAAAATACTGAGACCCCTAACTTTCAATGTAGTCTCCGAGATCCCCAAACTCTAGGTAAAGCTCCATCTCCAGCAGTAACCCATGCATGGTAGGTGTCAAACGTGTCAAAGTTAGGGCAAGGAATATTTTCTTGCAACTTTCTTATAGACAAAACCGTGTATTTACCAAGTGAAAAAAATATGTGGCTTCTACATCACTTATGTCAACAAAAAATAAGTGTTTAAACATTTTACAAGCCAGAAAACTTCTAAAAGTCAAAAACATGCAAATTTTAACTACAGACGGTGCCATCTAAGAGTGAATCATAATGACAAAAGGCGAATTTTCACCAATCTCATAGAAGCTCTTGTTTCTGCAGACATATTTTATGATTGATATCTAATGGAATAATAGGAAATAGAGCCTTTTATCTGCAATTTTTGTTTAATCCATTATATATTCATTTCCATTTCTGGCTTTTGTTTCTCACTCCAAATTGAATATGAGTTAGGGAACTAGTAAGGAAAAAATATATCTTCCTAATGTTTTTTTTTTTGACCTCGATGCAGGCAGTAAAAAAAAAAGAAAATAGTATGTCTAGTTATCGATAACGAAGTTTGAAAGGAATTCAATTAAGCAGAATACTGCAAAAATATATCCAACATAGAACTGGTTAGCTAAAATCATCATGTAGTTGATGGATCTTTTTTATTAAATCTTGCTGTGCATATTCTGGGTGATATGCAGCAAAATATTTGAGTAACACTGTACTTCAAAGATGATGTTTGCAATCACAGGCTTTGTTCTAGATGTTAAAGAGTATTTAATAAACAATGTGTCTAGAATTTAATCACTTTGATGTGGTTTCTTTAAAATAGCAACTCCATATATGAATATGTATAATCTAAGAACTCCTTCCTTTCGGTGATCTAACCTTCATGATAAAATAATCCCAGTTTTGTGTTTTTTTTTTTTTTAAATGGCCACCTCAAGGATTCCATTCTGCTGTATAGAAGGTGTAGCAATTATGAAGCAATTGTTACTGGAACATCAAAGATGGCGATGGGATTTGTTCCATAGACAGTGCGGAAGCGGTCTGAGCTTCCTCATGGAGAGCTTGCATATTCATTGGCAACATCTCAGTGTATTCTTACTGCATATAGATGGGTGATTGTGCTGGAGGAGTTATGGTTTTGTTTTGGAACATGGGGTCTCTTTGGTGATATAAAACATGGGGGCATATTAGCAAGACCCACGTTAAAATTATCGCCGTTTTAGCGGCAGGAAACTGCAGCTAAAACGGCGATAATGGGCTTGCTAATATGCGTTATGGAATTCCAATAGAAGCCCAGGTTAGATGTCCTGCACATCTAACCTGGGCTTCTATTGGAATTCTATAACGCATATTAGCAAGCCAATTATCGCCGTTTTAGCAGCAGTTTCCTGCCGCTAAAACGGCGATAATTTTATCGCCGGTCTTGCTAATATGCCCCATGGAGTTCTATTTTGAGGAGAAGGGCGAATAGCTTTACCCTGTCTTTTTTATTTTTAGTGAAGAAATGCTGGTATTATTGACCTCCTCCTTCTTCTGCTCTGGCCTGTGGACAGCTTGTGTACCAAGAATATGGTACTCCAGTGATGTGCAGGGTCATCCACTTTCCCTATCTGATGTTATGTTATGAAGATTTGTATAGCGCACCATCACCCGGGTATCACAATGTTGAGTTGGTGTGAGTACAGCCAAACTTAGGGGCATATTATCAAGGGCCGGCGATAAATATCGCAAAGCGCGCTTAGCGCTGGCATATTTATCGCTGGCTATCTCTGTAATTTATCGCCCGGTTAGCGCGTTATTAACAACGCGCATCGCCGAGGCGATAAAAATTTCAGAGATGATGATAGGGCCTGTGGTCTTAGCCACAGAATCCACAGAAGCCACAGAATCCACCCCCCATGTTAAGTATGCCTTAGTCAGGAATTTAACAGACGTTAAGGGGCATATTATCAAGCGGCAGCGATAATTATCGCTGGCCGCTGTTAGCGTGAGGAATCCTATCGCCGGCTATCGCTGGAAATTATCGCCATGCTAGCGCTGTATTAACAACGCTTAGCGCAAAGGCGATAATTTTCCAGTGATAGCGATGTTTTACATGGAACATCGCTGGTTTTCCAGCGATGTCCCATGGAAAACGGCGATATACTTGGTGATAGGGCCTGTGGTCTTAGCCACACAATCCACCCCCCATGTTAGGTATGCCTTAGTCAGGAATTTAGCAGACGTTAAATTCCTGCGTTAAGGCATACTTAACGCAATTTAAAATATCGCTAACCCACGTTGCTAATATGGCGATACCTGGGTTAGCGATATTTCCCATGTTGTTTTCACAGGCACGCCCCCTTTGCATCTCATTAGCGATGCGATGGGAGGCGTGCAGAAAACGGACGCTAAGTCAGGAATCACGCGCTAGCGTGTACTTGTTAATTCGGTGATAAAATTATCGCCGCTTTTCGTCCGAAAACGGACGCTAAAGCGGCGATAATTCATTAACGCCGCCTTGTTAATATGCCCCTAAATTCCTGCGTTAAGGCATACTTAACGCGATTAAAATAATCGCTTCCCCGCATTGTAAATATCGCGAAGCTGCCTTCGCGATATTTACCCATGTTGTTTCCACAGACACGCCTACTTTGCATCTCATTATCGATGCGAAGTCAGGCGTGCTGAAACGGGAGCAAAATCAGCAAAACACGCGATAGCGTGTCTTTGCTGATAAGGCGATATAATTATCGCCGCTTTTCGGCCGAAAACGGCCGCAAAAGCGGCGATAATTGTTTATCGCCGCCTTGTTAATATGCCCCTTAGGGCCTAGTGGGACTGCTCAAAAAGCCGGGGGCATATTATCAAGAAACGGCGTTAAAATTATCGCCGCTTTAGCGGCAGAAAACTGCCGCTAAAGCGGCGATAATGGGTTTGTTAATATGCCCTTGAGAATTCCAATAGAAGCCCATGTTCTGGTGTCAACATGGGCTTCTATTGGAATTCTCAAGGGCATATTATCAAGCCCATTATCGCCGCTTTAGCGGCAGTTTTCTGCCGCTAAAGCGGCGATAATTTTAACGCCGTTCTTGATAATATGCCCCTGGGTCTTTAGCTTTGTGAGTAATTCAAGAAGTGATGAGGAGGCTCTTAATTGTAACGGCAGGTCATTCCATGCTTTAGGAGAAGGCTTGACTGCTGGATCTGGTCTACCGAATGCAGAGGATGCATGGAATGTGTGCAAGTAGGTATCTGATAATTTGTAAGTAGTAGAAAGTCTTTTGCTAACATGTTTTATTTCTGATGTATCTGCAAATATTGATTTGGCAGTAAAACATGTCAACATTTTGCACCACTATAATAAGTGAAAGTGCTTTTTAAACTTGCTGATCAACACACCCAGAGATGGTTTCTAGGGGTGGGTGATGGGGTTTCGCCCTTTCAATTATATGCGATATGGATGGATGATATTAGCAAAAGGCAATTACCATCCTATTTACAGTACAATGCCTGCAAACATTACCTTTTCTGTTCTCGCAAATGGAAGTCAGGTAGTTTTAATTAGGCATATGCGCAAGTGCACATGTGCCAGTTGGCAGCAGTGAATGTTAAGCAGACTACGGGCTGACATGCTGTCAGCCCAGTTCTGCAATACTTTAGGCACCTCAGGGACTGCCCACAAATGACTCAATGAAACGTCTCATTCAGAAGCAGCCCCAGGCGTGTACAGTATCAGCCATGTACTCCTGTGGCTGCTTGTCAGTTATTAGGAACTGCCTTTCACCACCCCTCCCTTCCCCAAGTCGTCACAGGGTGACGAGTTGAGATGGGGAGGGGTTGCAGCCTTTGCAAGAGGGCCTTGAAACTAAACTCATGGCTCTGTGTTGCATGCTCTAAACAGATATATTGCATCCTTATGCGCCTCGTGTATCTGTTTAGAGCATTCTAGCCAGAGAGAGGATTTCAGGTGCTACACAACTTGGCATTGTGAAAAGAAAGCACTGCAGTTTGTTGGTGTGCAGTGCCTCCATCTGCGACACCATCTGGACAATAAGACAATTTTGTCCCCATCCACTTGCTCCACAGACCGACCGAAACCCAGTCACTTTCACCTAGCACAGCCATGGGAGACTCAGGACAAGTTAGATGTAATTTTGCAAGCCATTCCAGCCTCCCGAACGTCGGTGGAGACAAAAATCAAAGAGCTACGCATGGATCTCAGCCTACTTCGCTATGGTCAGCTGAAGTTAGCCTGAAGAGTAGCAGACACAGAGCACACACTGTCGGACATCACACCTTAACTAGAAGCCCATGAGAACTGTACTCGAGACCTCACTGAATGCCTAAAAAAGCTTGAAGACCAAACAGAGGATGCAGAAGGCCAGGTGTGCCACAGTTACATCCGCATCGTGGGTGTCCCAGAGGGATCTGGAGACTCCAGCTCCCTGAACCCCTTCCTAAAGGAATGGATATGATCCTTCACCCCATACTCAGAACTATTTCCGTACTTTTCCCTTAAGCAAGGCCACCTTGTTCATGTATGCCGACCACCACTGGGCTCATCGCCCCACCCAGTCTTAGCCAAACTCCTTCATTATAAAGACAGAGATGTAATCCTGCAGGCGGCCCGACAGGCGGGCAGAAATAACAGGGTGTCCATCTTCCCGGACTTCACGATGGCAGTTGCA
Organism: Calotriton arnoldi; assembly: GCA_963921515.1. NCBI lineage: Eukaryota > Metazoa > Chordata > Amphibia > Caudata > Salamandridae > Calotriton > Calotriton arnoldi. The sequence goes on along the minus strand of CAWUFW010015402.1, from coordinate 135,748 downwards.
AGGGACTCGCCAGTAAAACGCCGGCTCCAGGACTTGCATCTTCAATATTTGCTGTTATTTCCAGCAAACTTAAAGTCATACAGAACCAGCGCTCCTACTTCTTTACAGACCCTTCTTCCACCTGGGACTGGATAGAGCATCACACGGAGCTAGGCCCCTCTTCCTCTCATGGTGCAGGAACACCAACAAAGAGCTGATGGAGGCGGGAATGCCAAATCGTCAACCTAGTCCTTTCAGAACACCCTCTCAACAGGAGCTACAGGAAGTTCAGCAATCAGCCATTGCAATGGCCTTATCACTCTGCCAGACTGTGCCTCCTTCAGACTCAGATGCCACCTCTTCTGCCAGTGATGATCGCCGTGGGGTGGACCTCCCCCATCCCCAGAATCCACAGCGGGCCCACATGGCCTACACTTGCCCTTCTGTCACCAAGATTGTCTTGTGTTTAAACCCACCTCTCCCACTCCAAGACATTTTACAATGACCTGCCTTCCTGCCCAGAGAAAATGGGCTTAATGCCCCTGTGAACTCTGACCCACCCTTGCCGGCTGCTCCCACTGCAGATATATGACCGCGGGCCTGTGGTCCGAGACTGTGATACCTGGCCACAATTGAACTTGAATTTCATGTTGCCCGACAGGAGCAGCCCTCCTTTCCCAGGTACTCTCTTCTGACTGACCAAGCAAGGCTGTCTCCACTCCTCCCATTCACAATGACTTTGTCTCAGCTCAGTTAGCATGAGCAGCCTGTTGCTGCCTACCCCGATCGCTGTTACAGCTTTGTTATGGAGTTCCATCAGTTATCTTACCTGCAGTGTGAGCAACCACAACCCTACACTAGACTTTTAGAGCAGACAGGGAACTGGGAGCAAACGACCCAAGGAGGGCACTGACACCCATACCCTCAACAATACAATCCCACCTAGCGGCACTCCACCCTCAGACACGGTTCCTAACTCTCAACATTAGGGGTATGCACAAAGCACACCATCGCTACTCCATATATTCCTACCTTAAGCAGCAGCATGCCCATGTGTGTTTCCTTCAGGAAACGCATCTCACCAGAGAAGAGCTCTAGCGGTTGGGGAAATGCTGGTGAGCTGCCATCTATGGCACAACGTACTCCGTTTATGCCAGAAGAGTTCTGATTTGGGTTCGCCCTGGTACACCCTTTCAGCCCCTGAACACTATCCTAGATGGCAAAGGTAGATGGGTCTTTACCGAGGAATGCCTTGATGGTACCTAGGTGCTCCTGGGGTATATATACGCACCTGCCGTAGACCAGTCTAGCTTATGGGCCTCTCTGTTAGGGATCCTAGCATAACGGGCGAACATTCCATGGATACTGGGCAGGGATTACAATAGTGTGTTAGATTTCCATCTTGAAAGGTCCCATTGATCACTTCCCCAGGCTCCTACGCACCTGCATTCAGCATAGTTTGCTCGCTGAACTAGGCACTGGTCACTGCTAGACTCCTGGAGGACGCACCACCGCACCCTAAAGCAGTATTCGGACTACTCAGTCCCCCATGGTTTATATGTGCACATTACCATATCCTCTGCTCCGCCTCTATCCTCTCGCAGTTCAAGCACTCAGACTACTTAGGTCGCATTGTATCCGATCATGCAGCACACCACATAGACATGGATTGGAGTGCTTCACCCACCCCACTCCCCACCTGGCAGCTCCCCCGGGAAATGCTTGATGACCCCAGTTTCAGGAACTCCCAACTCGTACACATAAGCCACTACTTCACGGAACACCATGCCACGGCGACCACACATGCCATGGAGTGGGATTCATTTAAGGTGGTCACGTGCAGGGGCTACAACCAAAACATGGTGGGGGTTCGCCGGGAACTCGAGAGAGAGAGACCTGACTCAGACAGAGGTGATGTTAATAGAACTAGAATGCCAGGCCCTGCACAACGCGGGAGGTCAGGCAGCTGTCGGAGAGGCCATAACTTGTCACGCCACTCTTCTAGAGTGCCTGCTACAAATTTGCAGCAGACACTGCCTGGGTGCACAAACTAGGCCACCTCCTGTCATGGCTGACGCGTCAGGAGGTCACCGCACCCTCAATCACATAGATTGTCCTGGATTGTCCTGCGAACCCAACATAGTGTCCTCCAAGCTTTCTACAACTCTTACTCAGATATATATTAGGTACATCCAATGATGCATCCAGCGGCGACAAGCTCCTTCATAGCAAACCTTCCCCTCCTTAGCATCTCAGTTCTTGAGCGTCAATAGCTGGACACCTGTATCTCGATATTAGAGTATTATGACTGCTTTGCAGGCCATTTGGCCTCGAAATTTGAAGACATGTACAATGAGGCACTAGACAAAGGAACACTACCCCCCTTGCTCAAGTAATCCCTTATAAGAGCCCTCTGTTGAAACCCGGGAAGGATCCTACACACCTATCTTCCTATTGGCCTATAAACATCTTGGGTGCCAATTATAAGACTCTATGGAAAATAGTCACAGATCACTAAACTCAGGTCCTGCCTAACATTGTACACCCAGACCAAAACAGATTTGTTCCCAGCCGTAACACCTCCAACAACCTCAGGTGCTTCTTCCATGTGATGGATCAGGCGTCGTCATTGTTTCCACACGCCGCAGCCTTGATCCTTGACTTGGAAAATGCGGTTGACACTCTGCCCTGGGATTACCTCTTCCAGATCCTTACCAAAATGGGCATTGTTGAGTGACTGCTCGCATACACAAATTTGCTTTACGCTGATCCAGGGTACTGGGTGCAAGTTGGTCGCTTCCCTTCCAGATCGGCCGTGACACTTGCCAGGGGTCTCCCCTCTCTCTCATCTTCCTTGCCATCACCATAGAACCCCTTGCCATCTAGCTCCGGGCAGAGAGCATACACTGGGGATCACATGGGGGGGACTCACGCAGTATCCGATTATGTACTGATATACTTTTGTGATATTCGCATCGGTACTGACAGGGTATACGCCACACTAATGAAGTGTGAGAGAGCAGCAGGCCTGCAAGTCAATTGGACAAAGTCCGACGTTTTGCCTCTCTGTCTGGACATGCTGCCACTAGATATACAGTAAGGAGACACCACCCTATGGTGGACGGGGGACAAGACCGGATACCTAGGAATCCAACTTTACCACTCAAAGACCAATCTCTTCAGAGGGAACCTGTAACAAGCGTTGATGTCCCTTAAATTCCAGGAGCAACTGACTTTAGACCTCACTGAAAAAAATGCCCTTTCTATAATAGTGGTTCTTCCCAGCCTCCTATATTCTTTGGCTAACATACTGGTCTACCCGCCTAAGTCATTCTTCCATGAACTCAATGCAATTCTGGGGGAGTTACCATGGGACGATAAGCGTCACCAGGTAGCTCTTAGTAAACTTCTTTTGAACCATGTTATCTGGCAGCACAGCTCCAGTGGAGGCAATCTACACAAAACCGCTACAGACAAAGGCCCCTTTTCAGATATTGTGCTCTGTCAGCTCTTGCTGCCATACATCATATTTCACTGTCCATGGTCACTGCATGCCTGGGTGTCCATAAAATGCCTGACTCAAGAGTTCCAATTGACACAGCATGTCCTGCCATATGCCCCTGAGATCCCCCTTCAAGGGCTACCGCGGTTCCCAGACACCTTCACATCAGAGGACCTGAGCACTTGGCCAGACAGATCCATCGAAACAATGGGAAACCTATTCCAGGACAAACACCTGATGTCATTTGACCAACTGTGTCAAGACCACAACATCCCCCCTGGCCAATTCCAACTGTATGGCCAATTGTTGGTGATGTGCCGCCATCTGTAGTGCATAGCGGATGAAGAGCCACCCACATATGCGGTCATGCACACTCTATAGATTATGGGCACCAGGCACCACCTCATCAGATGGTTATATAAAACTATTAGAGAACACACAAAGGTCTCTCTGTCCACCCTAACACAAAAGTGGGAGGACGACATTGGGTGACCACTACACGACTCGGAATGAGCCCTGGCACTCGAATCACCCCAGGTCATCTCACCAAATGCAAGGTTTAAGAGCATTTAATACACAGTGTTACACCGGGCATATCTAATCCCGGCCAAGCTAAACAGCATATCCCCCACAGCCAACCTCACTTGTCCAAGATGCCATTCTGCTGCTGCAGATCTACACACATGCTATGGAAGTGCCCCACCTTTATGCCTCGTACTGGTGAGTTCCTAGCATCTGTCACAGAGCTCCCACGTCTGAACACATGGGAGGCGAAGGCCCTGGGATTTATAAATGATTAAAGAAACACGTGGTTCAGGTCCGTTTTGCAAATCTGGCCTTATTACTCGCTAAGTGTGCCCTCACCTTGGATTAGAGAGCTCCCCAGCCGTCGCTCCCGATACCATGGCAGACGGCTCTTCTCCAACCTCTGCCACGAAGAGGCCCATCGCCTCCGCAAGTGACCCATAACAACAGCATGGGATGCCATGCGTACATAGTTCCGTGAGGAGATGTGGAAGTCTGACGCTCCCTCTACCGCCAGGGCTGATTGGCTACACCCCCCCTTTGACATCCATCGCACCACCTGACACAAACCCTCCTCTCCCCATGGAGTAGATGCCCCAGCCCCAGCCCCTCCCCATACCCAGCCCTGGACCAGCTGGCAACCATCTCAGCTGTGGATCATGGCCTTCACCGTAGTGACTCCCCGTCACCCCCCCATCCGCTAACACCTTCTCCCTGTAACCTTGGTCACTCCTGCTCGCACCGCTGTGCACCCCCACTCTCACCCCATGTTCACTTTTCAAGAGGTATATGCACCTTATAACAACATGCTGGATCTGCACTCTCCTAAAAACACTCAGTAAAAACTGCATAGCCATCACACTCTCTGTCCACTTATGTGCTGGTGAGCAGCAGTGATCTTATCCCATGACCAGAACGTTCATGCTACCAATTGACAATTGCAATGTAAATGCCATGTTGAATGTGTCAAAACCTTAAAAAAAATATGAATACGTCACATTATTGCACTGCACTGAGAAGTGCTATTTAAAAGTGATAGTTTTTAAACATGAACCATTAGTTAACTAAGGGGCAAGACAAAAATCATGTAAACCCTGTATGTGGCTCAGATTATTATAGATCAACAAAATGGTCTAATTAATCAAGCACAATAGGTTTTTGTACAACTGGTACTCTGATATTTGAAAAGTACCTTCATGCGTAATAATGCAGAAAATTGAGTTTTGGTGAAATAAAATATTTGCCTAAAATCACACAATTTAAGTGGAGAAACCAAGATTTATGCAGATTTTCTGCTTTCACTTCGAACAAATCAGCCACTAAATGGGTATCTATATATGCAGTTTTTATATAGCACAAGCTCGACCCAAAGGTATTGAAGCACTGTACGTGAGCACCAATTACATAACACAAGGTCACATTAATTTTTTATAGGCACATGGGAGATTATAAGGTATATTTAGAAATGTTTTGTGTCACCCTTGTGCCACCCAAGGTAGCAGAAGGGCAATGCAAATCCTAAATGAGATTTACCAAGTCACACAAGACCACCTTGCGTGGCCCTGCGGTGCTTGGTAAATCTGGAGTAACGCAAGGCAGCGCTAGCTGCTGCCTTGCGTTACTCTGCCGCAGAGAGGCATTTCATGGGTGGAGTATGAGTGTTCCCATGCATCCACCCATGGATTGTGGCACATTCCCAGATTTACCATGAGTGGGACACCTGGTAATGTGTCAATATGCTACGCCTTTCCAGGGGAGACATAACGAGGAGAAATATCTTTACTTCTCCACATTTTTTCCTATTTCTTCGTGTGCTGCATTCTCCAGCACACGTAAAAAGAAGAAAAAGCCTCAAAAGACTGTTTTTGTACAGGAAGGTATCCGTTCTTGCAAAAAAACAATCATGCCATCAATGCAGACACCCTTGCACCATGATGTAAAATGCCTGTGTTGGCGCTATGCATTCAAAAGTGTGCCAGTGCAAGGAGAGATCAGGAATGCGCCATATCTATATGGATATGGCCCATTCCTGCCCTCTCCCTTTAATGCAGCACAGTGCAGCAAGGTGTCTTGCTGCATTGCGTGAAGAAATGATGACTATGTCCTTGAGTGATTTGCCCAGAATCACAGGATGTTCAGCCAACAATGAGAAATGAACCTGGTGCCCCAGTTCCAAAGTCAGCAGCTCTGCCCGTAACACCACACCCCGGGCAGAGGAAAGGTGGCAGGCTGAAGCCAGTATAAAAACTGTACTTTTGGTCCATTTATCACAGAAATAGTGCTGAAAAGTGCATCAAAATACAACAATTGAAAACAAAATTCTCAGGGGTAGAACCCCCTCAAACCACCTTCAGAAGCACAACCTTTGCTCGCACTTTAATTAATTCATTGCTTTTATGCCCCACCACTTTCAAATTCCACCAGCCACTACTGAACACACCTCAAATGAAAATAATATCGATGGGATGAAGTACCCCTACCATACATTATAAGAATCTTGCAAGTCACGGAGGAGTTCCATGACCATATAGAGGAACACGGCTTAAGGCCGAGCTCCTTTCTAAGGTAATGGAACTCGGAGGTGACTTGCAATATCCTTACAATGTATGGCAAAGGGTGCGTTACTGCTTATAATACACAATCACACCATCCCCCTTCCTGCAACCCACTTAAATCTTTGGTGTCTTTCTCTTTCATATGAAGGAGAGGCACTATGGTTGCAGACATGAAGAATAGAAGTGGACTCTAATGTGGAATTAAACACATCAAAAAGGCAGTTAGTAATTTCTTGCAAAATAATATTAAAACCAATCTAATACAAGTCAGATTTAAAAAGTGTTGAGGCTCAAAATGTATCGAAAAAGGCAGTGAGATTCTACATTTGCTATAATGACCTTTGCTGAGCAAAGAATAAACACTTTGCCAAAAATATTTACTTTCTGCTCATCACTTTATGTTTTAGAAGCAGACCATAAGAATAAAAAGCCAGTTTTAATGTGTTGTTTAAATTCAAACTGCAATTATGCTCTTTGACCTGCCTTTCACATTGGCTGCTGTCATGGAGCAAATAAACGGTGTCATCAGACGTCAGCTGTAAGAAGTTATAACAGCTGAGGAGCTATGTTATTTCATTAGTAAAAGTGAATAGACACATCAGAGGTCACCTGTAATGAGGGAATTACAGACAGGATTTTATACTGGGATAGCAGACCCCCATGTATTATTGTAAAATGATAGAAAACAATTGTATATGCCTTAACTTTGAGAGTTTAATGGCTAGTAATCTTAGCATTCTGTTTAGCCTGACCAACATGTTAAAAACCAGATGCTTCATTTAGAAATCCACTACAGCCAACAACCCTGCTTACCTTGCAGACAAGCTCATCACCACTGGTGGTTCTTATACCTCCCGCAATCAGGAAACCATCAGACTGCAGACTAAGAAGTTGAAAAAACGAAAAAACAAGGCAACAGGCCTTTTCCATCTATGCACCCAGGATCTGGAACAACATCTCTATATTTATCAGGACTGCCTCAACATTGCTGCAATTTAGGAAAAGAGTTGAAGACTCATCTTTTTATCACACTACATTAACTGTCCACAACCCAGATTCCCTTTCAATTACTTGTTGGCTTTATCTTTATCTTTGACCATGCACAGTGCTCCACTGTCTTTTGGCTACGTTTCTGCTGCAGAAATACCATATACATGCATACATACAAATAAACAAACATACATTCATGCTTACATAATCTATAGCGAACCCCTCACTCATATTAGAATAGTCCAGGGATAGATAATGTTCCTTAGTATAAGGTGCTGCATCAGAGATTACAGTGGAAGTAGGGAAAGAGTTAGGATGTTGTAGAAGTGAGACCAAATGTACTCTTGCTTAGGTTAGACGCCAACCTGTACAGTTGTTGTCAAAAGCCATAGTTGGTTGCATAGGAATGCCCAAATACCACCCATGGAATACCTCCTTTACACAGTAGCACAAAGTAGTGCACAGCACTGCTTTGTGTAACTTTGGCCAACTTTACAAATGCAAATACTGATTTGCATTGGAAAGTAAATACCACAATCTGTATGTTTTCGGGGGCAAGATGGCGCCTGAGCGGCAGTAGCCCGGCAGAGCTCCGCCGGTCTGGCCCTAACTACTTATAACTAAATGGCTTCAAACTGCACCGCGTCGCGGTAACTGCCCCAAGGGAGACGGGGACAACAATACCTGCCGGATGATTTCTTTCATAACTGCAAGACTGCCATTCTGACCTCGAGGCAGCACCGGGATCGGCGCGGCTCGCAAAAGACATTACGTCCGACGGCCGGGCCGCTGACGGCTGCATCCCGAGCAGGGAATCCGGCGGCTCTAGCATCCTCGCTTCACGCCGCCCTGCGGCTGCTCTCTACGACGTGCTGCACTACGCTATCTGCGATTTGGAGACTCCTGACGACAGCACTGGGCACAGTACAACGAGTAAACCACCGCTTCAAGACTCAACGGTGGATACTTTGTTTCCCGGTGCCCAGTAACATCAAAGAGAAGCAAGTAAGGATGTCGGGGCGAGGGGGGGAAATATTGAAAGCGAAAAGTAATCAAGCATTGGTCCCTGTAAATAAACCCACACAGCTTAACAGACCAGAAAGTCTACAGAGACGCCCTGAAACACGGGGGCTGAAAAATAAAGAGCAAAATGAGCAGACGATAGTGGAAGATAAGGCAAAGCAAAGTAAAAAGTTACAATCTAACCCCACAAAACTTTTGGACTCAGCACACAATTCACAACCGCTGATTTCCAATATGTTCAGCCTGGTAGAGATGGGGAGACATGGTAACAGATCTGTAGAAGGGGCGGCATCTGGAGACCAGTCAGAAGTATCGGTTCCAGAGCCACTCTTAACAAATGGAGGGGTAAATCCAAACTCTACTACTTCTTCACCAGTGACCCTTATCACACCAGCAGTACACCCCATCCTACCTTCTACAATCGCAGACACGGCCAGTAAGCTAGCAAATAAGGCCGGAACTATACAGCTGAAAGATGCTCCCTCGGCTGCTCTACCTCCCCAGGACTCAGGAGCTTTAGGGTTGGCACCGAATGTGACAAATAATCAGCTAGAAAACGCCGAAAGCCCCGAACCCCCCGACATCCTTGAAAGACCCTACCCAATCACAGAAGAATCTGAAATGTACGAAACTGGCATATCAACATCAAGTGATGGGGAAGGAAATGGAAGAAAGCATGAATGGGGTGACAGCACTGACTCCGAGACCCTATGGCAAACGGCTGCACAAAAAAAGAAGCTAGAAAAGAAAAAGAAAAAGAGACATAATGGTCATAAAAAAATTGGGGAATCCACGGATCAAGGTAGCAACCCCGAGCTCAGATGGGATTACTCATCCTCCCAATTCGCGACACCATCAGACCGCACTGTACGGGCAGGTCATAACCTTTCCGCGACTACAAACCCGAGTGGGAGCCCCAGAAACATGGAAGAACCCACTCTTGCCGAAGTCTTACAGTCGATCAAGGGCTTCCAAGAAGAAGCCAAGCACGACAATCGGAAAAGCCGACAGGCTACACAAAATTTGCAAGGCGCTATCAGAAAAGTGGGTCGAACATGCACCGAAATCGCAGACAGAATGTCATCGGTTGAAGTTCGAACTGAGAACCTAGAGAAAGATGTCACCTCATTGAAAGTACAGGGAGATGCGCATGATGCCATAGTTAAAGATCTAATGGGGAAGATCGAGGAACAGGAGAACAGAATGCGACGTAACAACTTACGCATTCTCGGGATCCCAGAGGGACTGGAAGGGAATGACCCCAGGGCGTACATAGTATCACTCTTTAAGGGCGCATTTCCTGAGATGCAATCCTGGGACTGGGATAAGGAAGTACAACGCGCCCATCGATTTTCTTTGACACTTTCTAAACGACCCACTTCTCAAGACCAATACCCTCGTGCAATTTTAGTGTATTTTGGAAACTTTCTTTTACGCCAAGCTCTCTTTGACATAGCCAGACCTACAAGCAAAAAAGAATATAACGGCGTCACCTTTTTCACCAGGCCAGACTTCGCCCATGCCACAGTTGAGCGTCAATGGAGGTTGAGACAATTATTTACACCATTTCAGCAAATCGGAGCTACGGTATACCTACAGAATCCGGCACGTTTAAAAATCATCTTTAATGGGGTCACTCGCAGCTTCACTTCTGAAATTCAAGCTCAAGCATATTTGCAGGAAATTACAGGGACAAGCAGAGACAGATCCAAAGTTTGAACTGTTATGGACTCAATACTTAACGTTTAGTTTCTATGAAGTTTCAAACTGGGGTTATCACAATATGAGTAGACATAGATAAAGTGTGCAGTTTAGGGCACGGGCCGGACCAGAGGGGTGATACGGGACTCCGCCTTCTCAGATGTCCACATCCTGGTTCATGCTGAACCAGGCAGGCCTCAGTGGTAGGTGGCGGGGGGGTCTCGTTGGGGGGCGAGAAGGGGGTGGAGGGGGAAGGGGGAATGGGTTGACTCCAAGAGCATCTGCTCCAGTTGTGGATTTTTCTTTAATTTTCCTTTTTCTTTATGTTGTTATATGGTCAGGAGACACTATTATGTCTTGTCCAGGGTCTTATCGAATGGGCTAAACTTTAGGTAATGAAATGAGTAAATTACGCATAGCTACATTAAATATATGTGCCTTGAATGATCCAAGGAAGCGTCGAAATACCGCTGTAGCCCTTAGATTACTTAAAGCCGATATCCTATGCCTACAGGAGACACATATAGACAGGACACAGACTCACCTTTTAGGCACACTTGGATTTACAGTAATAGGAGCTACGTCACAGAGTGTTAGGACACGGGGGGTCGCAATATTATCTGCCAAAGGCTCACTTCAATTCCCACGTACATCAGTAGATCAGAATGGGAGGTGGGTTATTACCGAATGTCGTAGAGAGAACGGTGACATAATCACGATATGCACGGTGTATGGCAATATTGTTGATGATCCTGCAATATTTGATTATTTAAATAACGAATTGGCCGAGTGGTCTTTACCTATCATCATCTGCGGAGATTTTAATATAAATATACCGGCTAGTCAAAGTATATCCTCAGACACTGTTGTAATTTGGCAGCACTTAAGTTAAGCATTAGCCGAAGACATCCTGTATTCAGAGGCTAAATTGTCCGCTTTGTGGAATCCATTTTGTATTTCTGGCAGCCATTTTGGTTGCCATGTGCTGCCATGTGCTCGCCATGTGGTCTGTCCTACCTTCCTGTTAACTGCTCTTGAAATCTGCCTAGAGACGAGTTATATTTAGTTTCTTTTGCTTTGCACATGCTCAGTTGAGCTCGCAGCTGTCCATGCAGCTGTTCCGAGTTTATAAATGTCAGGATGTGTCTACTAGAAGTAGAAACTGTTAGCTCCACCCACTTGTCGACTGTGCATTTCTTGTATGACCTTATATGTACCTAAAACCAGCATTGTGTTTGTACCGCCTTCATTTGAGCCCCTGTGTGGGTATAAAAGGACCAAGGTCTTTCCATTCAGGGTGCTACTTCATGCATTACCAAAGGGTGATGTGTGAATGTAGCTCCACCTCATGAGGTTTAATAAACTCTGTCTTTTCTATTCCAGTTTCTGTGCCAACTTCTTCCTATTGGTCTGAGGACTCTGTGCAAGGAAGGGAGAACCCCTAAGCACTGGTAGGCCTTGTTGAGGCTCACCACTACAACACCAGTAGGAACTACACAGGTAGGCAACCCAAGGTCTTTAAGGCCTTGAGGACCTTAAGTCAGGAATAGGCATTAATGGATGTCTGGCAATCATATTACCCTACAGACCTAGGTTATACTTTTTATTCTTTTCCGCACAAAAAACGGTCCGATTAGATTATACCCTTACATCTCACTCTATTCTTCACAAGTGCTCAATAGAAAAGACTACACGAATAGTTTCGGATCACAATCCCTTGGTTCTGGAAATAAGAGGGGAAAGAAGGGTTAATCGAGATACGATCAGTTGGTCATTTGACCTTTCTCTACTTTCTAATGACGAATACTACAAACACATGAGGCATTGGATCCCCCAATTTATTAAGGAGAATCTTGGTAGTACCAAGATAGAAGTGGTCTGGGACGCACTCAAAGCCGCAATAAGGGGAGAAACAATGAGTTTTTCGCTAGCTCTTAATAGGGAAAAAGGCCAATTAATGGATATCTTACAAATGCAATTGGCAGCTGCAGAAGAAAACTTAATTACTGTATACAGAGATGGTGAGGATCCTACAGAAGCATTGGCTAAAATAATTTCAGCTAAATCATCAGTTTTGGAAGTAATAGCCAAAAGGGCAGCAGATAGATTGGAGACTTGGAGAAAAGAAGCATACGAGTGTAGTGAACAAGTCGGACATCATCTTGCGATAAGGGCCAGACAAAAAGCCACAAAAAATACTATTACGGCAGTGAAAGATACCACCCAGGCCATAATCACAGACCCAGAAGGTATACGCAATGAGTTTTTAACTTATTATCAAAATCTATATCAAGAAACCACCAAATCTCACTCAAACAATATTATGACTTATCTCAACCAATTTCCAACAGAACAACTATCTTCAGACGATCAGGCCCAACTTGAGGAGCCCCCTCAATGGGTTGATGCTCTGCTGTGTATTAACAGTCTTCCTAATGGCAAAGCAACTGGCTTAGATAGTATCCCAGCAGAATTCTATAAAAAAATGTCTACAGAAATAAGAGAAGCCATTTTTCCCTTGTTTGTACATGTTTTCAAGGGGGGAAGACCACCTGAATCATGGTCGCAAGCAAAAATAATTGTTTTTCTGAAAAAACATAAATCAGCACTAGACCCCGCTTCTTATCATCCAATTACATTAATAAATGCGGACAGTAAAATCTGCTCCAAAATATTAGCAACCAGATTAGCTGGGGTAATCCATAAAATTATATCCCCAAGGCAACATGGATTCATCCCTGGACGCGGTACCATAGATCACATAAGAAGAACCATCTCACTCTTTGATGCAGCACAAATCTCCGGAGATCCAATGGCACTCATTTTACTTGATGCTGAGAAGGCCTTCGACAGAGTTTCCTGGCCGTTTCTTTGGGAGTCTCTGTCGAGGGTTGGGATAGGCCAACATCTCATACAGGCATTTAAGATGCTGTATTTTCAACCAACCACGAAATTATGTATAAATGGTGCACTTACTAACACCTTTAAAATAACTCGAGGCACACGCCAGGGATGCCCTAACTCACCTCTACTATTTGCCATATATATCGACCCCTTCTTACACGCTTTGGAGCACAATCAAAGGATTAGGCCGATAATCACTCAAGGATGGGAAACAAAAGTATTGGCATATGCCGACGATATAGCGCTTGTAACATCTAACCCGATAGAGTCTATGATGGAGGTAGAGCGAGAGGCGATGAGATTCGGCCTTTTGGCAGGATATTCCCTAAATCAAACCAAAACCCAGATTATTTGCAAAAATGTCAACATGGGTGACGACGTGAGACAGGTAGAAAACGCCACATATTTGGGGGTAGACATATAAGTTCCTTTCTCTACCAAAGGATAGGGGTGGTTTGGCTCTTCCAAACATTAAACTTTACTATTGGGCAACTACTCTTTTACACAATCACACCCTTTTTTCCGATAAACCACTAGACGACTCCCCTAGTTACACTCCCACACCTATAGAACTAATAATGGGTAATCAGGCCTGGGGATGGGCCTGGAGATTCTTGAATGATTCTCATTACAAAAAAGTACGATATAAGACGCTGGCCGCGGGATATAAAACCTTGAAAGCAGTCCGGAAGATGCTAGGACTGGGCCGTCTGAACTATTATACCCCGATCAATAATAACTTTAATCTGCCCGGAATCTTTAAAGACCCTACAATTAGGAGATGGATAGACAAAGGCCTATCCAAGCTTGGAGATTTTTACTTTCTCACTGATATAATCTCCTTTGAAAACCTTAAGACACAATATGAATTAGATTGGAAAGATTTTTTTAAGTATTTACAAATACGTGATTTTTTAAGCAAGAAAAGTGGAGGCCCAATAGGATTCATAAATAACTCCATTATAGATAAACTAAGACAGAATAATCAATCAATTGGAATGGTATATAATTTACTTAACTCCTTGATGACTGATGACATGGAACAGCGGGCTAGCAAATGGAAAGCGGAAATCGATATATCAGAGGGCTTATTTCAATACTCCACCGAATTAGCACAGAAACTTTTAATACCAGCACGACTTCAGGCGCAGTATTATAAAACTTGTTTCTCGCTCTATTATACGCCGAAAAGGATTGCCAAATGGGGAACAGGGAATGCCCTCGATGCTCGCTGTTTCAGGCTGATTTAGAACATATGTTGGCTTCCTGTACTACACTAAATACTTTAAAAGCCGACATTATGAAATGTTTTAAAGAAGTTCTAAGAAGGGATATAAACCTTTCATCAACTCTGATTTGTTTAGGGGTAGATCAGGAGACTCAAGGGTTGCCCGGAGAACAGCTAATTTTTATAAGTATGGCAATATATCGCCTTACCCTAACATCAGCCTGGTTAGATTCATCCCCTCCAGGGTATTGTCAGTGGTTAACACGTCTAATTGCGAATTACAACTTTGAAAAAGCAATATATGGAAAAAGGGGGACTCGATCCCGTTCAAAAGGGTTAAAAATCTGGGAACCACTGACTAAATGGCTCGAGAGATAAAAGCAGTGGAACACGACATTTCAGTTACACCCTAGTATATCCAAGATTATCCAACACAAAATTACATTTAGATAGATGGTCAACCCCGGGGAGGGAGGGGGAGGTGTAGAAAACTCTAAAAAAAATGTGCATGAGACCATATTATAGAAATGTTACAGACTTAATTTAATGCCTTTTTCCTCTTCCTTTATTTTCCGCTATAAGTTCATTGGCTTTAAAGACATGTAATGTCATGAATATTGAATCTGTAACTATATAATTTATTCTTTTCCCTTAATTGAACATGCTAAACTATAATGTCATTTTTGTAAACATTGAAATTCATGCACCAATAAAAATTTTAAAAAAAAATTTAAAAAAGGAAAGTAAATACCACATCAACGCTTTGAGTAGAGTTTGCATTTAAAAAGTACTGCAACGTTAGTAAATCGGGCCTTAATGTTTAAAATTAAACAGTTGTGTTAAAAGTGCTATTAACATACTTATTTTCAGAAATAGGAAATCAGTTTGTAACTATATAGCGCAATCTTTTGTTTAAATAAGTTTCCATTAGAAGGACGCACTACAGAACTCATTCTCTTTGTCACTATGAAGTCTCAAAATACTCCATCAATAAAAGCCATATATTGTCTCCCAACTGGCTTTAGATTTGCTGATTAAACAATTGCACATACTTACATTTCTTTCATATAGGAAGCACCCTGCAGAGAAAACGTATTTCTTCTTTACCCATCAGCCTCTGCTTTGGCTTCACAGAACAGTAACCCCCATCTTTCCCTTTTAGCCAGAGGCACCTGAAGGGTAGCATTATCCATCGTAGAGTGGTTATTTTTTCAATAAAAAGTATAGGAACTGCTATTGCAAAATTAAAGAAGATTGGGAATGTTGTTCCTAATAGACCCTGCCCACTTTAACCACTGAGGTAATCCAAAAGCCATTGACAAGTAGAGGATGCTTTGTTTT